>JAHZMW010003556.1:0-26355 GCA_027743745.1 Alloscopus bannaensis | reverse complement strand
AATATTAGTTAGCATGCCGCGTTTGCAAACTGGTTGCTAATTTTTTGAAAAGATTAGTTTTCGAGAATCTGGTGTTGTAGCACGCACTCATGTAGGCTGCATGTTTGCACGTATACAGCACAGGATACAAAGAGGCTCATATCCTGCCGCGAAGGAATACATTTCCTTGTCCATGTTCGCTGAAGTTGGAATCAGTTGTCTGCAATGCTTCACCAGAATAATGTGCTCAACTTCTTACTGTCTGAGATAGTTAATCCACAATTTATTGTGAAAATTGGGGGCTTGTAGGATTATGTATCAAGTAGCGGAAACAATAATGGCAAGGGTCATCTACATACTTTCAAGCTGTAAATATATTCACATTCCTGTAAAAAAATTTCCTTCCGTTTTGGGCAAATTAGGCTACTGAAAGAAGCCTCAGCTCATTTCCTCCCACCACCAACAACCATTCTCAGCCTTGAAACGGAGTTTCTTCAGTTTCGGCGTTTGCATGCAGTACTCCAATCCACACACCATTTATAACCTCATCATCCCCATTGCTTCAAGTAAATTTTGCTCACCCTTTTAGAGCTTAGCAGAAATTGATTTCTGTTTCCTTGCTGCTTTCCTCCATTGTCATCACGAGTATCAATATCATAACGCTGCAAAAACTGACGATTGTTCGTCGACTTTTATGGCGCTCTTCTGAACTGCGAGAGTGATTATCACAAAAAGCATTTTTGGCTCGCTTGTTACCGTCAGAGTAATGCAATCAGTTGTTTGAATTTGGAATCCTCTTGCTCTCTCCTAAACTGTTTGATGAGGACAATATGATGCAACCGCTTGTTGGCTGCCTTTTGTTACACACACTGCCGTGTGTGTGCCGTGGTCACTCCAAAAAAGTAGAACAGGACATGAATGACTGACTCTTGTAACACACACGTACTTACTCTCTTGCTGGCTCCTGGTTTTTGTCGACTGAGTTATTATTGTGAATATTGCGTAAAACGAGGGTTTCAAAACGGGGGATGGTGAAGTGGGAGGCGGATGCTGAACTTTAGTATTGTATTCAGGAGCGCAGCGCTTTAGTTCCATTCATCGGGTAAATTAATGGAGCACTTTTTAACAAGAGCGTCAAACCTTGTAGGAATAAAAATCATAAGAAAATGTCTCTAAATTGTAGAAGGCCCCACCAAATGATCGCAAACAATAATGTGTTGCTCTTCCGCTACGAAACTTTACTATCGCACACACTACCTTCGCACCATATTCTGTGTGTACTAGAGACAGGCCCTCATGACGCATATAATTATAACGTGTGTTAGTATATTTTATGCAGATAAATGCTAAAGGTCTTGAGAGTAGTGAAATCAACTCTTGTGTGAATTAGTTCAGCAGCGGTGCGATAAACGAGGGAGGCATACACTCATTTGAGATTTGAAAGCTCTTGAGACGCTCCAAGCCTCAGTTGTGTGTTGTACGCGTTTTTCAGCGAGGTATGTCAAGAACGCACCAAGTTGTACTATTTTCGAGTTTAACGACTAAAAAACAATAGGTAACTGAGAAGGAGAGAGAGAGGGGGGTTATCGTAGAAACAATGGATTTGGAATAGGCGTTTCAACTTAATTACGCACATCAACTATGAAAGGATGTTCACCACGTGAATAATTATCTGAATGAAATTAAGTGGAGAGAAAAAGAGGATGCAATAACTTGTTATGAGTTACAACCCTAATGTACAAACTATAAAAAAATATTATTATGTTAATACGTGAAGAAACTGATGTATCATCTCACCTTCCAGAAGAGATGCTAAGTTATAGATTTGTATAAAAAGTTGGAAGCGCTACGGTTCATGTTGAGCTGATAAGACTAATAAGTATTCAAAGGAGAGAAATCTTTACACGAAGGAGCTCAAGCATTTCCAGTAAAATGAGGCTGTAATTGGTTTGGGACAGTGGAGTCGAAGGATTTTGATGATGCTATTTAACAACTGCTCGTTTCCCTCATCAATTCGTTCATTTAAGCGCCACATAGTTGCAGCTTGAATTTGTTGCTTTTGCACAGTATGGTGCCCAAATTCAATTAGCATGTTTCGAGCCATTAGCAGGAGATCTGTGTTGAGAGTATCCTTCAATGAAGTCATAATCACAATTGATGTCTGTCTATGCTAATCTTTGAGATTGAGTTGCTACTCAAGTGTACACTCAGAAGCGAGCCCTTCCTCTTTACAAATTACTTCTCTTTTTTTTCTTCAACAAAATTTGCTGAAAAGTGAAAAGATTTCTTTTTTTCTCTCTCGCTCTCTGATCAAAAGAATTTTTACTTTGCAGTCATGCATGTGTGTAGAATTGCGTGACTGCGTGTATCAATAATAGCCACATTCTACTCTAACTAAACAATCAAACTTATGTATGGTGCGTAGTTAAGCTACTACATTTTCTACGCTCTCCGCTTGTTTGCGGAGTGATGAAGCAAGAAGTGAAACTAATGCCAATGCTGATGATGACGTCTCTTGGTGTTCAAAGAACTTCAAAAATTTCTGCCGGCTCCTCTCTCAACCAAGCACAATCCGCAAGATCCCGTAGCGAATGTCAATAAAGAAATTATACATTTGTGCTCACCGACAAATTTATTTCTGCTAGTAGTGTGAATACTTTCAATATTCTTTCCTGTGATTGCAATCCTACGGCTCACTTGTTCCATGTCGTTGTATATACGGCTATTAATAAGTAGAAAATTACGCTCTCCCTTCGCACGTGCACAGCCGAGATGATGACACGGCGGACAACAATTACTGCAGCTTGTGGAGAGAATGGGGAATGCCTCGACAAGTTTAGCTAAAAACTCAACTCTAAAATACATATGACTCATAATGTCATCATTGTCTTCCGATGTTTTTCTGAGATGCCTCCTGTCACACAGTCGTCGACGTCAATGTACACGTACATGTGTGTGTAACACGGTACCTGCGTTTGAAATTTGATTTCGTTTCTGTGACAAGAGTTGAAACCGTGGAAGATGATATCGTAACTTTGTGAGCATAAAACGCAACGAGATATGAGGAGCCACCAAGCAAACAAATGATGGATTGGTCACTCACAAACAACCAGAGAGAAAATAATATATGACACATGCTACAAATACATGCAACTAACTAAAGACATAAAAAATAATAGTGGGAAATCCATCCATTCCTTATACATTTTTGAAGATATTTTTCAAAATTTTATTCGTTGAATTACTCACACATTATTAAATGTTTGGACTTTCTACCCATTGTGTTGTAAAAGTCATCCGCTGTGAAGCCAATATGATTTCTTCTCTCACTTTTTTTTTAGCCCAAACAACCTGCAAATAGATATGTGTGAAAAGGTGTCCTATAATATGACCACAAAAGAGAAGATGAGACATTTCTCATTTTTATTTACTCCTTGACTGACAACATAAAATTAGAAACATGAGTTTTTCTATGTTCAGAAGATTATGTACCATTGTGGCTTGGTTGATGGATATGGGTGAAAAAGGGAGGAGAGGCTAAGGTGGAGTAAACAAAATTATCTTCACTTGAATGCAAATCTAACTGAGGCGCATTCTGCATTTCACGTGAGTCTTGTGGACATCAATTTCATAACTCATTCTCTTTGTTGTTGACATGACAGGGAGTAATATAAATGTATGTGTATTAAATCCACATCACAATCTCACTACCATATCGTTACATCAATTAAAACTGGCGAGAAGAAAAGACTTTCGAGAGATAATTGTAAAAAAAGCTGTGAAAAAAGATTTTGAGAATATTACAGCAAAAGTTGAAAGACCCGTGTTTGAGCTTCTGATTTGAATTTTTAATTTTAAGCAAAAGATCCATATCTCCTCCTAGTCTCGCGTCCTCACCGCTTTTACTTTCAACTGATTAGCTGATTCGTGGCAAAGAAGTAGGCAATTTAGAAATATGAGAGTTGGACGAAGGGGAGACGGTATTATGCAAAGTGGAAAATATTTTGTCGGCTTGACACTGAAGCTTTGTGAAAACTTCATTTCACCATTTTTGTCTCTAGCGACAACTTACTCGAAGAAGGGAGTCGAAATCAAATTGGAGTGGCAGGCGTACCTTCATGTTTACATGCGAACAAAAGACAGACAAACTTCTCACTCGTATCCTTTACCCTTTGAAATGATTTCAAACCATCCAACTCAAAAAAAATTCACTTTCATCACCACCACACACCACTATCAGAGTGAAGAGCTGTTTTGCATACCACTCTTCGCACTGTCTTCAGTTACTGTAAAACAATGGGAATGTCGACAGATTTGATTTTTACAGAGAGGTTTGGGTGGAAAACTAGAAGAATGGTTCTAGCGGTGGTATTGTGCGCCGTGATGACAATACCCAAATGTGCGGCAAAGTATGGACAAAGATTGTTATTGCATTACGTTAATGACGTCCTAAGTAGTCAGTCACATTGACGCTGATGAAAACGAGTTGACGAGATTTGCATAATATTCTTTCCTGTTAACAAAGGTTGCGTAAAAGAGGTTCACGGTTTACACTTTTTTCTTCTCTTTTTACTCAACAAGAGTCAGTGTGGCAGACGACGTGCATGCAGCGCACTTGAATCAAAACGCATCCCATTACTTGTACATGCCTCCTCTGACAGATATAACTGTAATATAGTAATGATCTTTTATGGGATTATTTTTGTACTCTTTTGTTCGTCTCCGCCTACACTCAAACCTCAGCCTGGCGACTTTTTTGTGATAGATTTGTTTAAGCTTTTACATCATTCCATCATCATTATATGAGTGCATAATTTGTGTGGATTTTGTCTGATGAGAACATGAGTGGAGATTTCTGCTCAAATAAGCTTTGTCTCATTGCCTCATGAAAAACACCAGAGACTTGTATGCGTATGTATGCTTAGTTTTTTAGTCAATTAGAAGAAATTTATGTGCACGGACTCATGTAGACATTCATGTGTGCTCAGCACTCTGGGATATTTATGTTTTTATATATTCTAGAAAAGTGTCATTCATCCATGCGGAACAACTTTTTTTAACTGTCATTCCCATATTTATAGCAAACGAAGAAATAAAAACAGACGTAAAATTCATTCTTATCCACATATTCAGAGTATGATATAAATTCACTGTTGTGAAATTGCATATGAAATTATTACCTCGAAGCTGTAAAAATAGACGAATTATATATGTGTGTGATATTATTTATTTTTTGCTTCACTAATTGTAACGCAGTCGCGTGTGATAAAATGTAATATGTTGATGTGTGATTGTGTTCAAAAAATTTGTTCGAGAGTACTACATCTAGAATAATATGTAGGTAGTATACAAACCTTAATTAATTGTGTCCATATAATTTACTGAAATAACTCGAGAAAAAAACATGGTTGGTCAATTTCTTTTCAGCAGTGATCTCACATAATACAGCAAATACTAAATACAGTATTCATGTTTCCTATTCCAGTGGAAAGTGATATTTGTAAATTCTCTAAAAGGATTTTACGGAAAACCATATCTCCACAATTGTTCCCAACAGTAAACAAATTCATGCAAAACTATTGTACACAAGTTTGCTACTTCGCTTCCGACTCCCAAAAACTTCTTATTTCAATTATTTTCTTATTTTTTTCTCGTAAAGCGTCATTGGTTAACTATGAACATAATAACAAGTTCAACGGCGGTTTCTTGCGTGCATTTGTCAATCGAGATGATTATCATTCACTTCTCTTATTCAAAACTCTTCCTCCTCATCACACCAACACTCGCTCGTCGACCTGATTTTAGAGAGTGATATTAATTTGTAAAAGAGTGTGTGCGGGATGGAAATTGAAAATTACGCTGAGAAGATTGAGGTGTGTAATATTTTGGATTTCAAACGAAATCATTTTCACTCACACATCCACAAATAAGAGTGGTGGAAAAAACGCAGCACGATAAGCATTGATTACTCATGTGATTCATTTGACCTAGAAAAATATAGATCCAAAACCATTGTGTTTGTGAGCGTGGTGGAGGGGATACGCAGAACTGTGTAGAAAACGAGAAGAGACATCAAAAGCTATGTTTAGACGCAAGTTTTTTTGCATCATGTTGCGGGAGAGAATATATGGTAGCCATAACAATCACCATAATTTTTTTTCTCGAGAAAATTTCGAATATCAAACTGCTCATCTTCACTCCGTAGCAGCTATTTTACTTGAACACGGATTAGTGGTGAACACCAAAGCGTACACTATAGTTGAGAAGAAAACTTAAATAAAATAACTGCACAATCCACGCACGTTTCTTTTGTGGCTGACCAACTCAATGAAAAGAGGTGTTCACTTTCATATTTGAGTATTTGTGTGTGGTGCATACCTACAGGATTTTACGATACGGTCTCATGATCAGAAAAATGAATGTTCTGCAAACAGCACAGCACACGCACAAATCTCCCCAAAATGTGGGAGTATAGTTTTACCCAACAGTGAAAAAAGTGTGCAACTGTAACAGACAAAAATCATTTACAGTCAAGCCAACCTTCGAATTTCTCAATTCTCGAGAAAAATCATTTGTACCTTGTAAAGCTGTACACGAGAACAAGCCCTGTGCACACTTGTACGAAATAATCTTGCTGAACTCCACTAATTCCACCAAAAGGAGCAAACTCTTCGGTGGAGTTGTACAATGGGGAATGTCGAGTTGATAATTCGCAGGTTTATTTAGCCAATTTTTCACTTTTACAATAAAATCAAAATACAACCAGCCACAAATCACTTGCGAACAGTATTCAATCAATCAATATGTCAGGAGTGGCAACAATGACTGACTATTTCTCTCTCTCTCTCTCTCTGCTGATAGGCGTACTTCCATCAACAATGCTGTGCATATATACATATTATATGACCCATCCTTTTCTCTCGTTGTTTGTGACGAGTGACAATTAACAACTGGTACAGGTTCTTTCTTTTGTTTCAAAACATTGTGAGAGAGACAAAGATCAAAAATCCCATTACAGAATGTTTTCGTTTGTACAAAAGCGACGATATTGTAATTACTCTCAAATTGACCTGGCTCTACACTCATTTCAACCACCCTCTTCATCATTATCACAACCCTGCCTCCTACAACAACTCAAAAATTGTGTAAACGGATTACAATAAAGTTGCTGCACACACGATGACGTATTGATGCACTTTGCAAATCTTTCTGTTCAAAATTGCCATTTGCTTGGGCTACTATTGTGATGAAATGTCAGAATCTGTGAGAGGTGTCTCTCCCTTAAAAACAGCTCGTTTACGTCGCGTATTTTTCAGTTTGCACACACAAGCTCAGTGCGAGTGAAACAAGTGGTCATGATAATGTCATGTGCAATCTAATTGTCACTTTGCGTTGGAGTGTTATTATTGCCGATGGACGACGATGTCGTCAATCTGCTACTACAATTATTTGCATTGCATCTTGAGGCAGGCAATGACTACAACACCACATTCCGCTACGATGCGTTACAGAGGTTGTCCATAATCGTTGCGTAGTACATTGCCACAACAATTTCAGTTCCTCGCACGCCACCCCACTTCACCGATATGTGGGCAAAATGCTTGACCAAACCTTGCGACAACTTTTTGATACACATTTCAATTAAGGCGGTGCATTATTGACTTTTATAAACGAAGGAATTGCAGATTCTGAACGTATCAAACGTGTCTCACTCAATCCATGACCTCTATTTTACTCACTAAGATTGTTTAGTGAAGTCATGAAACGGGTGT
Organism: Alloscopus bannaensis; assembly: GCA_027743745.1. Taxonomy (NCBI): domain Eukaryota; kingdom Metazoa; phylum Arthropoda; class Collembola; order Entomobryomorpha; family Entomobryidae; genus Alloscopus; species Alloscopus bannaensis. The sequence goes on along the minus strand of JAHZMW010003556.1, from coordinate 18,604 downwards.
CAACTACTACTAGTGAGAGCTCTCGTTGGGGTGTATGCTGTTCTAATTACAGAACGCATTAAAAAATGCGTACAGCTTACGCATGTCCATGTACTTATTGTTGACCACACGGAAAGACGAACAATGATATTGGATTTTTACAGGTGACAAACAATGGAGATGGCTAAATTAATGTTTGTCATTTCAAGATGTGTACATTTAAAACAAACAGATGCTTTATTCACACGTTTATTCTTAAGTTAAAAGCAAGAAACACTGCGAAAAATGTGTAATAGCGTGTAAGCGAACATGCAACTTTGACGCAGAAGTATAATATTATGTTGCTTTACAATCGCACTTGGAAAGCTCGCAGTGTTCGTCATATTATTTGACATAAAAATCCACATCCCATGAAAAAGTACGCATATCTTTTTGTCTTTATGTTTTATTTGAATACTTTGAAAGGGCGACCAAGCAGAAGCAATATGAATGTGCCTTGGCCAAGTGTGAAATCATGCGTTGTCATTGTGTTGAAGTACGTTTTTCCATTTTGCCCGTAAAGCGACCAATTGCAACGGCACACCATCATCACTTTTAACTCGGTAGATTCATACAGCGGTATTAAAGACCGTCAGTGAAGATTAGCGTACAAGATTTAGTGAGAAGGAACAAATGCTGGAAATCGCCGTCACTTGCAGCCAACTCTAAATTGCCCTCATTTTCGTTCATGCATCTTTTACTCATTCAAAGTCTCCACATCTATTTATTAGACTCGTGCACTTAATAAAAAAATATGTACCTCTTCACCTTTTACAGTAAGCAGACGCAGTAGTGCATATAAAAATATGTAGGATTCCGGATGCATAATGGCAGTCGTTCAAAGGAATAATGGCAATTACTAGTGCATCGAGATCACGATATCCTTTACAGAGTCCTTTAACCGTTACTATCATTTTTATCCATTTCAACAACGCTCGCCATCGCCACACTACTCCCATAGCTGCATAATATTTTACACGTTTCACTTTTGTTTCAAACTGAACTCAGTGTGGCCCTTCTCTGTACAAACAAAATAAGCTCTCTGTCAGGGCAGTCCCTCTCCGCAGTAAAAGGTGACACTTCACTTTTCTGTTGGAGGAAACACATTGTTGTGCCCATGTAAACTGATGGCTAGTTATTATTATCAAAGTGCAAGTGCTTCACATCTCTACTTAAAACTCTTTTTGAAAATCATGAAAATGTAAAAAAAAACCATACGCTTTTGCATCATCACGGTAGGGTGAATCTGTGTCAGTTTTGTATCCTCTGTGCGCATATATACGTATCTTGTTGAATTGTATGTGTAAGTAGAAAAGCGAAAACAAGCAACAACATTATTTTAGGACTACCGATTGAGGTACTTTTGCATTCGTAATGTTCGTCTGTCCGGCCGTCTAACTTGAGAACGGTTGTTCAATTTCGTTTTCAATGGGCGAAACCTCATTTTGATAAGGGTTCCGGTGCAAAGTCATCGCACTGCATGCGCTTCACTTTGCGCATGCATTTTCAATGTCAATTCAACCCAGCTAGCATTCATTGGCTTCAGGCCGAGTACATAAAGTTGACGAATGTCAGGGGTTAAATTGACAATAGCCATGAAAACAGATCAACGCTGCGTCCAAGATCTTGTGTTTGTAACACTGTTGCAATTCCCTCCAAATGTTGCCTCTCTGCATACATCAGTCTGGAAACCGGTACTTTTCCCTTGAGGTACATGCGTCTCGACTTCATATTTCACACCGCTTGTATAATTCTAGGGCAACACTCCACATATAATGAGCGTATAAAGAGAATACCCAAAATAATAAAATACCACACCGTTGAGCGCAATAAATTTTCTATAAATTCATCAACCACCCTATATCATCTCTCTCAATCGTCATTTTTGATTCGCTGCATTATTCTGCAAGATGCATGTATGCGAGCTCATTTATGCTGCACAGAAAAAAAATCCACAGTTCTGCATATTGAAACGTTTATAAGGTTTTAAATGAATTTTGATTAATTGAAGAAAAACAAAGCAGATAAATTTAAACACTTATGACTCCGTATGCATGTAAGACCTCAAAAGGTGCAAGGAGTGTCGGCACATTCAGTGGAAAATAAATTTATGCAGAAGGTAAAATAGCAGAAAACAAAAGTGGTTTCTTTTCATCAAGAAATCAATGCTACTTTTACAAGAAACTACAACTCCAACACACATATGCACACACTACTACTGTAAAAAATGAGAATTTGAAAGTAAAAAAAAGCTAACAAGCAAACCATGCCACCATCATTTCTTCTAGTAGAAGATAATGAATAAATAGAACTGTGTCTACAGTCTACGGCTTGGCCTCCTCAAACAAGAAACGCTTTCTGATCAACGAATATGGTTTCATTAAAATATATATACTCCTACGCATTAAAATATATCGTATGCGTACCATTCTCTAATCTTGATTAAACGATGAGAAAGAAAAGTTCAGAATGGAGCGCAGTTAAACTTGGGTTGGTGCGAAGCTATGGGATCTTTTGCTGTCGTAAAAATCAACATGGAGACAACTCAAATTCCACACGCTTCGAGGACTTTTATGAGAAGGAGAGTCATGGCAAAGTGAAGAGGAGTTTAAAATTGCTCTCGACCACAGGGATGAGTGCATTAAATGAATCTATACTGTCATCAAAACTTTGAACTTTGTGAGGTTGTACTGAACTCCGCGTTTCAGGATCATTATCAGGTACAAAAGTTGACACCATCTTACTCCACCAGTCACCACTTGAAAGAAAACAGCAATGTTAGAATATTTTTTACAACTTACTCCCTATAAACTTGTGTTGAGGGTTAACTCAGGGGTTGCTGGTTTGATTCCAAATTGCGTTCAAAATGATTTTTATATGCAAACTAATCTTAAGCTCATTATTCCAAAACGCTTCAAGGTGTTTTTCACTCACGAGCATAAACCAGACTGCAATTTTGTTGTAAATTATTTGCTGAGTTTATGAATACAAAATGGAAATAAATGATTTTTGTCAAGGGTATCGGAGTGGAGTTGTTACCGTTACCGAGTTAAAAAAGCAGGAACAAGTTGGAATAGAAGTTTGCAACATTATCACACGCATGGATGGATCCATTTATACCGTTGTAATCGTGATGGAAGCAATTGTGCGTGTTATGGAGTTAGTCCTAGACATTGGGAATGCCGTTGAAGTACAAGTGCACCAAAAAGGACGCGTGGTTGGCAATGAAAGTTACACTACAGCGTGCTGCTTCATTTTTCTCAGCTGAAGCCTTGTTAAATCCATGCTAATGTTTTTTGACGTATTCTCCTCAGAGAATTCATAATTTCAGACTCACGATATTATGAATAAATGCTCACTCACTTCAAAACGAAACGTCTATTAAGGATGTGTAGGAGGAGCGAAGGAGTGAATGAATGAATTTTTCGAATCGGGTGTCAAAACCAGAAAAATGTAGTCGTCGGTGGTCGGCTCGTGAAAGAAATTGAAAAGCTTCAAATTCTTTGTTGACCGCAAGGCTCGAGAAAAAAACCACAATAATTGCGAAGGTGAGATGAGCACACAAACTATGATTGCAGAGTGTTGGCAATTTGCTAATGTCAAACTGTGATTAAAGTTTAACAAATTGCAAACCTGAAATTTATGATGTGCCTCCACGTGTAGTACCTATTCTTGCTTCAAGTGATCATTTCTATTGCCAAACTGGCAATTTTCTGATTGATTTTTGTGAGGCAACCAGGCGCGCGGGCACGCAGCGACTAATAGTTCATTCACTCGTTATAGTTAGGCATGAATGTCGTGTAAAATTGCAGCTCTTCGACATTTGTGCCTCAACGGCTTTCAAAAAAAAATTTGCACACAACAAAAGTGAATAACTTTAAGTGCACGTCGAAAAAGTACATAAATGGTGCATCAAAGAAACGTAAAAAATGTCGCTGTACAAGGGATGCTTAATAAACGAGCGTATCATTAGCAGTTTGCACTCTGCGACGTTGTGAACTCATTGTAACAAAGGGTAAATAATTGTCGCTCGTGTATCCATTGTTGTGTGTTTACCTGTCAGCGGAGCCTTCACACATTTACAGCGTGTTCAGGGAATGAGGCAACATCTTGACTTGGAGATGGACAAGCAACAATCATTACGCATTTAGGAGACCTCCTTTCTCTCCAGGATGTTGATTTGACAGTTAGGAGTAATTACAAATTATCATCATGCAAACCATTATTATAGGTCAGGCAACATTAACTACTGCATTTCGTACAGCATCACAATTACGACGACAAGCAGCGCGGTAAAGGGTAGCAGTTAAATGCACATTGTTTTTTTTGGAGGAGAGAATTACAGTGCGTCTTCTTAACGAGACACGTATATTTTGGGGGCACGCATCATCCTTGTCGTTTGAGTCAAAGCTCAATAAACCTTAATCTCACAGGGCATTATTGCAAGTTTGAAGTTACATCATTCTGGTTGCGGTTTCTATGTCAAGTTAACTGAAAATCACTCGGCAGCCTGATCCCTTTCAGACCTTCTAACTCGCTACATAATTTTTGAGCAATAAAGTCGGATTATTAATGTAGATGTACAGAAAAATGGAAAATCGAAGATTCTCAGCTACACTGCAGAATGCAAATTTTTGTTGGTCTCGTCGGGAAATTTGTGTAATTGCTTGTTTACCTTTCAATTGAAGTTATGTGTGCGGTTTACTTCAAGTGCAAAAGAGGAGAGGGCGAACGAGTGATAATCGAGGTAGCAGAGTCGCAGTGTACTTTATGAATCGTTAATGTCAGGCAGTCTGAAGTAATCGTAACTAATCATCGATAAAAATGTTTTACTCCTTGGCACTCATATTAAAATTATTTAAATCATTTCTACTTTTATTGGCCCTTGTCAGGGTTTGCGAAAATGAGTGTTATGTTCTTTATTTAGTGACTCTCAAGAAAAAACTTATCGCCTTCTTGAGTTTACGACAGTTTTTATACTCGTGGTCAGTTTTCATTTCACTAGCGGAGATCACTTTCATAATCTTCTAATAAACGAAGTAGATTCTTACTGAATTCAAAGTCGTTGCGACTGCCTGTAAATCTGTGATTTACTGTTGGCAACCCTTCAAAGTGTTATAAGCCGGCTTGTATATAGCCTCGTGTTGTTCTATTCTCAAGTAATCGACAAGTGAGTGGAAGAGTGCTGAATTATATATTTTTTGATTGGTAAACTCTTGGGAAAATTATTTGTGTATACCCAGGTTTTCAATCGTGTGATTTATTGGTAAAATATACAGCAAGTATAATTCATGCTTGGCTAACTCCAAAAACTTCCACAGTATTATTACAAACTCACCATTTATCTCGCATTAGCAACTTTTCTGTTCAAGCCCATAATTTCAATATTTTGCCTACAATAGTACAGTAAGCCTGATCAAAGTTTAATACATTGCTTCACTCTCAGCATTTGGAAGCTTTAGGGAAATGTTTATGTTTGGGTGATCACTGATCAGATCATGAATGCAATAACCAACGACCATATTGATTTGCTTCCCAAACCAGACATGTATGTACTATCGTTTTACAACTTGTGATTTTAAAAGATTAATTACTTTCATTGCAATGCTTACAAACACAAGACATAGGCTTAAGTAGTACCTAATCCACCAGATTTTGCCAGTGCCTCATCCAACGCTGAGGTATAGAAATGTGTACATTTCTTACAGTCGATGTTATTCATCAATATGCAAAGAATGAATCTCATATTGGTAGAAAATGATTATAATAATGAATCGCTTGCCAGTGGGCCATTGTAAACAGTCAGTTTGTTGGAACCATCAAAATCGTAATTATTCCGAGGTAAATGAATGATACAGATGATATATTATATTGCACTGTATGCACATAAACAACTATAGTGCATCTGATATAGCCAAAAATAAATATTCACTTCATTTTTTGTGTCTACCCCAATACGCCACGTTCAAGACCTAATTCAAGTACATTCTTAATCATAATTGCTCTTTTTTCTTATCCAAGCGGACCAAAAAGTCGGAACGTATGTAATATGAGCGCAGCGTTAGAATTTTTTGGTGCATTTTTTATATTTGTAGAGACTGCAAATTTGGCCAACATTTCATTGAGAAGCTGTACAGCGTGGATTCAATCTCCTTTCGTTGGTTTGAAAGAGTCAGTGCCCAAACCAATAACGATATTCTCTATCTTCTGTCTGACTCAATGTGTGTATCTTGTCAAGAAAAATGTTTAAGGTCTAGTCCACCGTGTACGTATTTATAATTTATATACACATAGATTTCCCTATACTTGCACACTTGTTGAATCTAAAATTCGTTATTTCTCCCCTGTTCCTCTGCAATGATACCAAATGTGAGCACATATCATTATTATATGCTTTGAAAAACTTAAGGTTGCCTTTTAATCTGAGAACAAGCGATGCCCTTTTTGTCTTCAACAGACGGGGCACTTCTCACCAGTCGCAGCCAATCAGTTTGCCCTTGTAGTCGATCTAAAAATTGTGTTACATGAAATACCCTTTAACCTGAATAAAATCATATATTTGCGCTTGTTGCGTTTGGGAAATGATAATTGAAAATTCCGATTCGCCAAGTTCCCAAAGAAAACGTAGTACAGAGCGCAGGGATATGCCTACATGACTGCGCGTACGGCAAAAGTCTGTGTTTTACAAGGGACTACATATATCGCTGGTTCAATTCTCGAGCACACAAGTGTGGATGGTGGCTTGCATACTAAACTCTCAAACCCCACTGTAATTCCCCCTCGCTAATGTAACTTTTGTAAATTGGATGCGCTGTGCGTGTAATTCACATGCATTTTAAGGGAAAAAACTGGCACATTATAAATGTCGACAATGCACCATGTTTCCATGCGTTTTGACTTTTAGTACCCTCAGACACAGCAAATGTGGAAAGAATTGTGCCGCTCATTTAATAAAAAAACTACAAACACCCGACCATGATAAGATGACAAATATATAACGTGTGCACTATAAAAAGGGAAGGAAAAAATGCTTTTGTGTAATCTTTGCGAGGAAAAAAAATGCACAAACCCAACTTTGACTTCAACTCCACATTATTGTCTCATACCGTGGTGCGCTTATGGAATACGTTGCTGAAGACATTTGCACATTATATTCTCCTCATTTAGCGTCATCATAATGTGTAATTTAGTGGGAGCAGACATGTATAGGCAAATATATATGTGGAAATATTTATTTTACACATTTTATGTCTAATGTCAAGTTGATACGTAATGGGACGTAGTGTGCAATCAGTGCCTCACACGACCACGCAAAGGGAGTTAGCTGAGTTGAGTTGAGCTGTGGCAACGATGCTGTAAAATGACGAATGAAATAATAATAAAAAACGAGATGGCCGGATGCGAATTGTGCTCGCGTCATGTGCCTGTTTATCACTTGAATTAACCATGAGGATCCTTGCATATAATATGTCCCCTCTGAAAAATCGTATTCCCTGCCGCCACTTGATAGGCAAAGAAAAATTGGAAAGACTTGAGAATGCTCACATGCCAGCATGAGGAAAATTGGGTTTGTCTCTGCTAAGACTTGAACCTCGAAATTTACCTTATGGCTCTGCACACTCATCATCACCACCACCACCTTCAAAGGATCTTCATGTGGAAGGGTCTGAAGGCCAGTTGCAGGAAAATGACAATTAACTCAGTTCGCCCCTCTGTCCGGTTGACTGATGAGTGGCGACAAAATCTCACACGTGAAATATCACACCTTACATTGTCTCGTGGATTAATGCAATACCAATCAAACTTATCTACCAATAAATTGTCCTGGATTGGCGGAATGCCGTCCAACATAAATGCACGCATGCATGCATTCAAGCATTAAAAGAACAACTCACGCGTTCGTATTACGATACATGAACATTTAACAAATGGAAGCTATTTTTTGCATATAAACGCATGCCTCATAAAATTTAATGCGACCAGTGGGTTTTGTTTGTTAAATGCATAATCCGCCAGTTCTTAAATATATCTCATCTCTAGAAAAACACAAATTTATTGCCTACGGGATGTCATTAAAACATTTTCTGCTTGGCAAGTATTTAACTGATTTTGATCAATCATCATGAAATTACATGTAGTTGCGCTAATCGCATTACCTGTCCTGATCACCACCACAATACAAACTCAAAAATATTTTCACTTGTATTTGTGATTGTAAATGTCTGGATTCATTGCCTGATTGTAATATCGTAGTTATGTTGTCGGTTATGTAGGAGTGAGTTGTTCATAATGCATACATAATAGGATGCAACACCGCAATCTCACTTTTTCCTAGTTCGTAATAATTTCATTTTCATCGTCGAGATAAAATTAGAAATCTGCGTTCAAAATCCGCAAGGAGAGTGTGCGTACAGAATGAGTAATTGCAAATCACGTTCATACAACCACGTTGTGTACGATCGTTGTCATTATTATTATTATTATGATCCACCTGACATGTGATTCCACCTAGGGCTGTGCTCGATCTAGCCCATGAAATTAATGCTATCGCAAAAATCATCTCACACATTGCACAACGTGAGAGAGCATAATGTTGTCCAATTATGGTGGATGCAGAGAACAAAATCAGTAGTCTGTGTGATCTGTACCGTACTCCTCTTCTACGTCAGAGTTTAGATCTAAATTTGACCAATTTGCTGCAATCAATCTGCGTTACCATTACTACCGACAAGCGTGTTTCCTCCTTTTGAGTCGATCTTATATGAATGATATGATTGTGTAACAGAAACAGCCCCACAGACATCAATGAGTGCCGGATCGTCTAACCACACAGATTACGTACCTATGTATTTATGTGTAGGTATTTACGCATGGAAAATGAAAGGCACGTTCTCCCCATTCATCATGAATGGTCAAACCTCACAAGACACACACAACAGGTGCAGTCAACCAACAACAAAGTGCTTGGGGATATGCCGGATGTACATGAAAAAGCCGACTGGATTAGCTGATCACATTCACATCAACTTGTGACTCATGATGACGGAGTGACACTAAACTAAAATTGAGCTTGTAGATTCTATTGTAACTCTCGTCTTGCAAGACAATTCTCTTCCTATATTTTAGTACTTGATATAGTGGTCTACACGGAATGATCAGAGACCTTTATGAACTTACAATGTTTGCTCTATATAAATATATCAAAAGGAGCTGTAAAAAATTTGCATAACATGTAAATGTCTGCAGAGATCTCGCCAAAATTATGCGTCTTGCAATGTGCGTACCAGGCAGGTCGGTATCTATCAAGAATCGAGCATGTGCTTCGCATATTTTTTGGCGTTATTGCAAGAAAAGGTGTGAGTTGAATTGATTGATACGCGTATAAAAATGTTCCTACAAACATCACTAGTCAATTTCATAGTGGCATACGAAAACGTATATGAAAGAAGCCACACAGCAGACAGTTGAAGGGAAGCTTTGTGCAAAGTTGACATCCACACTCATAATTCTTTATCCCAGAATTGCCAGGTCTAGTACGCGCCTCACTGACACATCACTGACTGTCAATGAGCCACCTCGCTCTCGCTGCCATGCCACACTCATAATAATGACAACAACTCAACTTCCTTCGGATCCCAACGAAATCTTCATGCAATCAAATGAGCTTGACAAGCATTCATTTCGATAGTCTGCGCTAACTATGAGGAAGCAAAAAAAAATCTGATTGCAGAGTCCAACCCTTATTTGTTGCTAATATACCCAATACCCATCTAAATAAAGAGTTAAAAAATTAAAAGTCCTGCACAATTTTTTCTTGTGTATTTTCCCATGATGAATTGAGCTGAACATGTTTGCACATTTAACTAGTGGAGGGAAGAATTATTATCTGCACATTTTAATATATCTTTAATGATATGTATATATCGTTAGCAGAAAAAAAAACTCAATTTCTCGTGCTCGTGTCTGCATTGTTATGCAGTTGATGCAGAAATGTCACTAAAGTCATCCATGCTGAACACAATATGCAAAGAGAGAGAGAAGGGGATACATGACATAATGCGATTTGTCATGTCATGATTTTTTATATAGATTTTTACACAAAAACAAAACACGCTCAAGAGTCTAAAATAAAAAGTGTCTAAAACATTGTTGCAAAGTTCACTCTTTTGAGGTACGAGAGTGTGGGGAGGGGATGGGATAATAGAATTGTAATTAAGACAAGCCCAGGTAAGGTTTTGCGCGAGCTCGTATTATTTTGTCGCTTCACAATAAATTGTGTGTTACCTTACACGTAGTTACTCTAGTTACAGGATGTGCTTATCACTACACACCACCACCGATACCCCATCATCATGACTATTACTTTGTGTGTTTGTTGTTGATGTGTGTGACTCCTAGCCTTAGTAGTACACACAAAGGTAAAAACGCAAATTTACTCATCAAGATCGCAGATGAAAAAGAGTGAAAACAAGTTGGCTGTTAATAATGCTCGCGCAGAAAAACGCAAATAATACTTCGACAGTATTTACCGCGATAACAATGGCTGGTTGCATTGTTTTTTTCCCTCGTTTTGCAACACGACCATAACATAATGTGTGAAGTGCGAGTTCACATCACAATAATAGCTGTTTGATGCTGTTCATGTGAATATTCAGCGTAAAATGACATTTATATGAGGCGTGTATCTGAGTGCGAGTTTGTGTATTCGAGGATTTCGTAAGAACTGGGAAAATCGTTGATTCACAATCTACAGTGATTTTTGAGAGAGAGAGAAAAAACGGTAAAATATATACTTACAATTTGCATGTGGAATCCATGCAAGGATCGCAACTGCTGCGAAGCTGAACAATCCTACTTTTCGTAAGCGACCCATCATCTCTGCTCCGTGTGTCTCCTTTTTGGAAACTTGATTAAAGAAATGGGAAATATAATTGAAAAATTTAGATTTCAAGAGCTCCTTGTGAAAGAATTCTCTCGATATTGAGAGCAATCATTAGGTAAAAAAAGGAGTGTAGCACCTTTATGGAAATGATGAACGGGGAAACAGGAGAGAGAGAGAAAGGGGAAAGGGAAAATATAGGGTAAACTTGCACTGGCACACTTCCCCTGTTTTTAAGTCATAGTCAAGGAGGAAAAGTAAGAGTATTTTTTTACAACCACCCTTTCGTATGAAAACGAATATGTGCACATACACGAAACACGCAGGAGACCACAATCTCTTTGTTGCTTCTCCTCCTCCTGAAAACTGCAAACCGACTTAAGTCAAGAGCACCCTTTAAATAAACTTTGAGAAATCATTTGATCTGAAGAAGACTATGTTCCGAGGGTTTATCGTAGATGAGTATATATAAGGGTACACAGGCACACGCACTCTAGCATATTATTGTGAGTCATGAGATTTAGAGGAAAAGTAACAAGGGGAAAAAATGGTGTGAAGATGATGAAGAGTCCAGGTTAGTAGAATTCATACGCACACAACAAACAAACACACTGAGTTACACTTTGCGGCACCACACGCATTTCATGTATTTGGTAAAAAATTTCTTAATGAAATCCTTCCCCCTTTTCCTTCTTTAGCGTTTTTTTTCTTCTTCGAACTATGAACCAGATAAACAAGGGAGTATCATCTTCATTCACAATATCATCATCATAATTCGCATCAAGATCACCACCAACGTGGTAGTCCTGTACTTTGTGTACGATGAGTATCGCGCTTTTTCCTCCTTATCTTTCGACAGCGAATTAATATCGCAACACGAAAGGAGGAGGATGAGTACGATTTTTCTTGATGGTCTGTTGATAACGAAGTGATATCCCTTTTCTGTTTTGAGAAAAAGAGATTAATTGTACGTCTTCACGTTTTCAGAGCCCAAGGCTCAAGTAGAACAAAACGGAAATTCGAAATAGAAAATGATCTTCATATGATTCGCGTATTATGGTTTTGAGTTGTGTGGTTTTCTCCTTTTTTCTGTAAACTTTTATTTTTTTACCAAAAAGGGTACGTACGTAGCTCCAACTACTCAATTGCAGGGCTACATAACTACGAGCACTTGTATTCCTTTTTATAAAAAAAAAGTTTTCAAAATCTTAAACTACACTACCAAAAAAGAGTACTTTTACGTAGAACCGAGCTTAACAAAAAAAAAGTAATGTTTTCAAACACTTTTTTTTTCGGTTCCTACTTGAGAGAGGCGTCGGTATAGGAGGTGTGTATATCTTTGCGTATATATTACGATCCCTTATTAGTTGTACGTGTGTGTGCGTGTGTAGTTACAACTACACTGCCAAATGAACACTGATTTGAAGAAAACGACTGTTTGCATATGAAAATCTAAGTTAGTAAAAAACAATTTCCACCACTATCCCCACTGCTTAACTCCTACATGCTCTTCACCACGCTACGTGATCCTCAAAGCGAGCCTTATTGTGGCGCATGCATAGAAATGTGCTGCAAAAGTGCAACAATGTGCTCAGCCTCTTAGCGATGTATTTTTTTCTGCCGTTTACTAACAGCAATGTTACTTCAGTGTTTCCTGCACGCGCATACACAGCGCTGAGGGTACAGTACAGGAATCATGGCATATAATAAAATATACTCCACGTTGAAGTACTTAATTTTTTTTTGTGTAAAGAGCCCTTTATTTTCTTTCATTGTTGGAGTTTAAATGAGGAGTATGGATGTGGAAGTTTTGTGCGAGAATGCGGAGTGGCGTTTTGGAGTTTGCTACGGTTGTAGTTTGTAAAAGTGATATTTTGCAGATATGTATGATTTCTGTTCAGGATACGGCACGACATGAAAATGAATACCTATGTAACGTCATACCTGCACCAATCCTATTCCACTTGTCAGCAGCATAATTTTTTTGTGATACTGATTACAGCAAAGATACTCACGCAATGGCAATACTCGTATGTGATTGTGTGCTCTGATACACTCTTTGTAGAAATCTATAAGTGCCCTTTTACAACGATTTAAAGGTGCTGACACGATGATGGTCTTTTCAAGTGATAGGACAGCTACGTCATACGACCTATGCAATCTGAATATTATTTACCTTTATTGTAATACGCAAGTTTTAAAATAGTTTCAATATCGTGGTAGCAATTAAGCTTGAAAACCTTTCTTGCAGAGTAAAGGTCTACAAAAGGATTGAATTTGGCTATATATGGTTTAAGCACGTGAGGACAGTTAGTATGGGCAATCAGTGTTTCAAAAGTTTCGAATTTTGTCATCTCTGGGAGAAGAGATAGATATAATGACTTCAATTACAGTAAAACTTTCGATTTCATGAAACCTCTGTCATCAGTTGAAATGGTGGCTGGGTACAACGCAGGCGAGTTTGAGCAAGTACTTTATAATCCATTATTCTATGACCAACCACAATTTATCGTGGTACACAACAGTGCATTGGTTTGATTTAGGATGTCTGTGTTTGTCACTTTTTAAACAACTAAATTACCACTCAACTCGTATTAAGTTGTACATTTCGATACTTTAGATGTGGTGGTTGATGTACCACAACATGTATCCCTTTGGTTGACGGAGACTTGACGTTTTCCTTTTTACTACCGATTTTCGTGTAGCTTACTGCTCAACTGAATGGAACCTGCTACCGTACAGGTTCTGAGGTATTTGCGGAACCAATAACTTTGCATGATACAACTTTCTAACCAGTACTGTTTCAATCGAGATTGGGAATGTGAGCTTTAATGCCGATTTCCAACCATGGAACAGCGAAACATTTTGCCAAATCCAAGCGACATAACTGAAACAAGCCACTGAGCAACTCCTAGCGTTAACATTCTGATGAAAACAAGTAGATTATGAAAAAAAATCGAAACATAATAGCTGCTATCAAAACCTCCGCTTATATAAAATCGAGAGAAAAATGTTTCAGAAGCGAATTCAAGACAAGCTCTAAAAATGAAGCAATCGTCACAACGTTAGCACAGATTAAAACATAATATTATAATTATAATTGTGCTAAAATTCCTCCACCCTCCTACACATCGGTAGTCATCGTCACACAGTTACGAAGAAACTTGATAAAACCCTTGACAAGTCTCACTCATAGTCATGAATTCATATAAACTCTCCAATTTCCACAGCTTAACCTTTAATAAGGACGGGGGTTGTCTCCAGTCTCCAGCAAATTTCATAAAGAGTTGAGTGGCTTTTCCTGGAGAAAGAAGCCGGAGTCTTTCAAGCTTCGTATTGCCTCACATGCACCACGCTCTCTCTTCGTGTAAAAAAAACCTTTGTTGGAGTACCGACTCCTCAATAAAGTACTTCTTCTCAAGTAGCACCAACCCGCTGCATATCACAGAGCGAGTGAGCATAATAAATCCTTTGCCTTGACGTCCTACTCTTGTTTTCGTGTGGAAGAGACTTGCTTGTTGCGTAAAGAAAGCAGGTGGTCGGCACGCGAAAGTCTTGATTTTTACGGATTCCAGCACACGACACCGGTTAGTCCCTGGAGAAAGTCATCAGTGAGCTAACGGACGACGAAGATTTTGGGTGACAAAAGAGTGTAAAATTGCTGCACTCTGGATTCGTAATCATCTGTCACCTGTCTTCCATTTAAGGTTTGTTGTCTTGTTGCACAGTTGACACGGTTTTTGGTTTGTCGTTTTCGGCGACCACTGGAAAGTTGCCAGTCAGTGGTAGTTCATGTCAGGTGGTAACAATGATGTAAGTTAGACTTGGGAAGGATTTCAAAAAATTTTGACTGTCAACTTCTATTGTTCCTTGGAACGGAGCAGGAAGTAAAAATTCAGTTGTAAGATTTTTGGGAAAAAGGGTTGAAGATTAGTGTCTAGTTGTCAGGTGTTGGGAATGTGTGTAACGGATTTTAAATATTATCAGTTACAACTTTCAATGGGAATAGTTGAAATTGATTTTTATACAATTTATTCATGTTGTCAGGTTGATGGTAGTGTTTGCAATTGATTGGTTTTCTTCAGTTTTAATGTCAAACTGGCTACACTGATGACAGAAAAGAATCTCGACAGTAGTAGCATTAGTTCAGCCGTATTATTGAAGGGATTTTAAATTTTAAAAATATTGATCTCCATGTTTTTGTTATTAAATTAATTAATATTGGACTTATCGTAAGAATCATTTATTGGGTTTGCAAGTCGACTTGTGTACGACATAAATTGTAGTCTGAACTTCAGATTAGAGGTTAAAATAGAGAAGTATTATTTTTGTTTTAAGGATTTCTCTGTGAGATTTCGAAAGAGTGGGTTGGTTGGCAGCACAGAATGTGTAAATATGATTTGTGCATCCTCTACTGTTTGCAGAATTAACGACTAGAGTGAGGCAACCAGAGTACCGTCGCTGTGGGACCATCCGTTCGACTCGTTCGAGGGCGCTAGAATACTACGTCTTCGTGTGATACTTTGCAAATAGCGTCACAAAGGTAACAAAGACTAGTCATTTTTGCGCACTTCATGCATAACTGATAGGTGCATATTTACGACTTTGTAAAACAAGACGAAGGAAAGTGCAAAGTTCAGTAAGAGTATCTGTCCTCTCACATTTTGGTCAGTTTCGATTACATGATGGAACATCAAAAGAGAGGTGAGGTTTTAAGTTTTTATTTTGAAATTCAGTGCGGTCGCCCTCAGAGGTGTGAAATGCCAACAACCCATATTTGATTCTGCAACATTTGATATGACATTAGACGCGGATTGATGAGCATGGGGTGCAGTACATTTCTCACCTTGACCTCATGAAAGTCAATGGTCATCCTTGGTTGTGAGATCCATGTAATATATGATGTCCTAATGGTATTTTTGCTTTGGATTGCGTACGTTGGCTGAAGGTTTGTTTTCCATGTTTACTGCGTCATGTTGTTCTGCCAAGACTTACTTTCACATTTCACAAGACGCAGCACAGTTAGTCACCGGAAAGGAAATCGTGTAACTGCGCATAAAATTAGCATGCCAATGAAGAAAATTAGTTGGAAACTTGCGCTCCCACCTCGAGAATTCTTCAACTCAAGGTTTTTCGTTAGGTGCATCCACGTATAAACAAACAACGGTTCATTTTAGAATCTCTCTGACTAGTGAATGATGATGAGAAAGGCTACGAAGAGTCGTGGTTTGACGACGACCAACCCATCTAGATAGTTTCTAACTAGACATACTTCAATTGAAGTGATTGTATTTGTTCCTCAACGTTTACAATCTCGAACTTCCAAGTTTGATGAATCTGGTGAGGTTGACTTTACTCAAGTCAGACACAACTGGCTACATGGGAAATATTAGACTTTTTTTTCAATTTTCAACTGAATTTGGGATGTATATACAATTCCTCGAAAATGATGGGAGGAGGAAGAACTCACATACAATGACCTTTAACAACATGAGCATATTTGTAGGACCAGGTAATACTATTATCAACTTAACTTTGTTTACTCCAACACTGGATTGCATGTTTCATATCAGGAAGCCGAAGGTTTAGTTTATAGATTCCGGACGGAGCTGTGAATTGAGCTTGGAACGTTCTCTGCCTTGTCACGTCTTCCCACTTCGACATCGAAGATATACGTACATGATGTACGTGTTATATTATAAAAACAAACATGCAAAGAGAGAGATGGTAGAGAGATGCGTAGTAGTTCGTCAATCGCGCATATTATAGAAGCGAGATGGATCGGAACGATGATCATGACCCAGGTACATCCTAATATATTTCGCACATGAAAGGGAGCCCGTTCATCTCACATCTTGCCCGACATTTAGTTTGCATATTGTGCGTTTCCATGAATAATACATGCAGACAAAACTGAGCACCCACAGTGCACATTGCACTAGCAGCGTTTCACAGCGTCTCACAAGTCGTCGTCAGCGTACCTGGCTGTTGCGTTGAAACACATAAAGCGTAAGGCTGACACAACACAACACTCTAGGAATTCCTACAGGAGGATGAGTGAGTCATTGCCAGATTAGGTCTTTTTTATACTTGTAAAAAACACGAAGACGATGCACACTTTCGTTTGTCGTTGGGTAATTCCATGTGAAAGGTGTGCAGGTAGCAGTCTGATATTACCTCAGTCGAGATGATGTCATTATATAGAGACTCATACTGCATTAATAATATTATTGTCCTGAGACGTGGTGTTAGTATTGTGCCGTGCCTTTAAACTGGTGACGTTTGTCAATATTAATTGATTGGCAATTTTACTAATGTGAGATGGACTTAATGGCGACTTTCTTTTCGGTGAGAAACTATAAAAACACGGTAATGCATCCATATCATCCATAATTTGCGCTTTGTCCATCAGTGCAAAGCGTGCTTGATGAAAAATGCTGCTACAATTCGTCAGCTTAAAAGCATTTGACTTTGATGCTGGAATCGTTGAGTCATTTTGTTTCGGAGAGTATACACCGTATTGTGCGGAACCCGTTCACATAGATGAATGCATATTGACTGGCTGGAGACATTCTTTGACTGTGTAGTTCGAATTATGGAGGAATGCGTAGGCATGTAGGAACATGGTGTTACTCGCCGTTTACCATAATGAAATGTATATAATTAACCAACTCATCCATGTTGTTGGTACGATCCGCTCCTTGGTGATCATACTCGTGATGAATTTATGCTATTAACGTCGTACCTACACAGTGTTGCAAGATTAATCTTTATATCTCTCATCAGTCATCACGGTTTCCATCTCAACTGACACAATGCAGAGAGTGAGGAGATCAGAGAGTGAAAGAGGGACGTTGTTGCCGAGGAATTTGAGAGAACATTGCAAAGGAGGATGAGTAATGCTGCATCAGGATAACCGACGACAACGAAAAGAGTTCATCATTCCTCTGTGCACGGTGTGTGTCGACTGGTACATGCTCGAGGAGTAAGGGCTGCTGGTGCGATCATGTCTTCTGTAGCGAGCATGACCGATGTTTCGTTCGCCTTCTTTTTCCAGTCGAAAAATCCTCCAGTCCATGCAAGCCTATGGTTCAATTAGTTCGAAATTACATGAGCGTAAAAGGCTTCAGCAATGTGTCACTTGTTTAAGCACACAAGACCAAAGACGAAGCCTCACTTGTCATCACTCAAAAGATTACGAGCTAGAGCACAATAATAATATGTATGAAAACTTTGAAGTAGAGTACAGATACAAAATCGATAAGTCACAACTTCTTCAGGATTTTTGTACATGTTTTTTTTATACTGTGACCTCCATCTTCGCCTTATCATCACTCATTGGGAGTGAATTGAAGCGCAACAGTATATCAAGCGATATTTTCCCTGAAATGAGACTTCGGTATTCGGAACGGAAAATGTGTGGTAGCACCATGCAAAAAAATATGGGCAACCTGTAGCGTGTAGCCTAAGCAGTTAATGATGGACAGACGAGGAGGAGCGTTTCAAAGTCATATTTTTATTGCAGACGGAGCTGTTCTCACTTCTTCGGGAAGTTGCCTTCACATCAGCAAGCGTATTACTCATGTCTAGAGCCAAACAAAGTTATGCAATTTTGTCATTTTTTCTATGCGATTTCAAACCGAAATTATGCAAAATTATGCATTTTATTTTTTACGTCGAAATATTACTAAAATTATTTTCTGAGCA
>JAHZMW010003555.1:0-99104 GCA_027743745.1 Alloscopus bannaensis | reverse complement strand
TACCCAGCCATGTGCAGAGTGTAGTGTTTCACTGTTGTTGAGTAGTTCAGAACAATGATATGTGACTGTTTCTGAGGGTAACGTGCTTTGTTTAAAAAAATGGCAATTGGTATAGCCCAGAAAAGTCCTTAACCGGTAATCTTCTTTCCCTTTCAATTTAATTTCAGTGACTGTGCCGCCATATTGAACACTGAAAAGTTTCCTTGTCGCCAACAAAGCAGTCTGTGGGAATGAAGCGATCCGTGTTGCCATTTGATCGAGACATGCTTTTGTCCCTCCATCTTTTTGTAGACGCTTGCACATTTGCAATCTATATGGAGTCAGACGGTTAGCAAGACAAAAAAGCACGACAAGGGGTAATATAGATGTGTTGAGTATAACAATTAAAGCCGGAGGTTAAGGAGGTGTAATGGAGTTGACACATTGTGATACATTACGCAAAGTGATAATAGGTATTATGCATAATTTAATAACATTCCTTTCTCACCTGCACTCCTAAAAGAAACCTATTAAAAGAGAAAAATCATGGCACACTACGTACCCGTATTGTGTTTACTACGCAATCTCTCTCTTACCGAACCTGGGTTTGTTGGAATGCTGGCTGAGTTGGCTAGCTTACTCTTACAAATCGCTCCTGGCGATACATTACATACATTTTTTCTTTAACTTGTCCCGATTGACGTTCACTGGTTTCTTTTTAAACGTCAACGTTTTCTGTGTAATCCCTCTGGAAGATCCTTGTTCAGAAAATCAGCTAAACTCTTTGTCATAATAATACACAAGAACACAAATTTATCCCCGTGCGGCTTATAACGCGTATTTTCTAGTAATGGTTAGGTGAGCCAAGTCGGTGGAATTTAGGGAACTCTGATATTTTTCATTTTGTTGGTATTCTGTTAAGTTCGATTGCTTCTACAAAAAAAATCTGCTAGTGAACTGGACAGCAACCCAGAAAAAAATGAGAGTGTAGCTAATAGAAGAGAGCTGCACACTCATCTTGATGATTTTTGGCTGAAATCCTACTTAGCATAGGTTTTGTAATAATAAACTCGAATTTCAAAATGGCTCAAGTATAGTAAAGATAAATCAAGTTGTATTTGCATATATATTCACTTTTGGACGGGCTCAGAAGCCTCTACGTGATGCATTATGCAAGCTACGACTATAGTTTGCATGACTTGAAGCAGAGATGGATCCTTAATAATACATGTACAATACCTATATATGGATATTATTGCCCATCATAATTTGTGAGTTTGTTTACACAAAGTCTCCGCGGCCTACGAAGGCCGTCTCGAATGTACGAAATGAATATCTCTAGTAAGCGTTTTCCTCTTGAAGACATTTTTTAAAAAAGAAATGAAGTGCAATTTAGTACAACACACACTGCTGGTGTTGACGGATGACAGATGAGCAAATAAAAATGTGGTTCAATTCGATGAAGCTTTGCCTTCGGCATCAATGCATGCTCAATTTTTACTATGACGGAGTTCCACTGTGTTATACCTTGACTTGCTGTGAGCCCCATAAAGTTAGCGGAGGGGAAAATACTTGTTTTTTTCTCAAGTTATATGTATATATTGTTTCATGATTACTTGAGGGAATACCATGATCATCTTGGCGTCGTCGACGTCGAGTTTGCTGGGTGTAAATCCGTGTTTGCGCTCAAGTATTTGCATAATGTAATATTTGCAAGCATACTACGCTTGAAAGAAATGGGACTTGTCGACTCCAGAAAGTCGAACAATTCAAAATAATGCGCAGTAATATGCTGAGGACATGGAGGTGTGTACACTCAATTAAAACAACACTTTTGCCAATTTCCAGCATTCTTCTCACAATGGCTGTTGGCATGAAAGGAACAGCATGAAAATGTTTTATTGAACTGGAGAAGAGTTTTAAAAGGAGCTGTGTAGCGTTTGCTTGTCTCTGACCCAAATATACGTATTTTGCACGTCTTTCGTGTTCTTGGGTCAGCATGGAGAACGACCGTGGTCTCACATAAGTTACAATGAAGTGCCAAATCATCAAGTTGATTGTAAACAACTCGAAGAGCGTCCAGAAGTGTTTCGCCTTTCTCCATTCCGACAGAGCAATGCTACTGTGAGTAGATACATTCGTTTATATTTTATATAAAAAAAAATGCAATCCTCTTAATTCATATTAGTAAAAAAGCTGCTGGTGGAAGATCAACTTTTCACTCGTCTCTCTCTCTCTGCCGTGATGATGACTGAAGACGGAAGGACGGAGATGATGAGTCGCTCCAAGAAAGCCTTTAATAACTTACACACATGTTGTTTACTTTAAACCAATTTAATAATCACAATTTGTCCTCCTCAATCATCTGCTGTGTGTCGGGTTTTCTTTCAACTGTACCCCACACGCAGACAGATGATACGAGCAAAGTCATGCATTTGAGTGCCTACATTTCAATATATTTATGGACACTACATTGTATGCCTTTTGCGAGCATGTGCAATAGGAGATCTTTTCAGCATTTCATGCAAATTGTCTCAGTCATCAAAGGAACTTTTATCTTGAGCGAGGCATTGAACCGTAGTCTTTTAGCCCTGATAATCTACGAGATTTCAAAAGGAACTCAGTAGTTTGGAATGTATCATGTTAATTCTTTTATTCGATCGTGTCATTTTAACCTTAGCAATTAAAACTAACGCTAATAGTGCTTAATACAACGAGTCAAATCGTCAAAAAGTTATAACGGTTTGAGTGTACATAAATGATTACAGAATTTTTTAAAAACTGATAGTTATTAAGCTAGTGTTCTGAAAATAATTTTACGTACAAAAGTATTTTTTGCAGATTGAATTGAATTTCTAGAGCTGACCACTATGCATCTTTTATTTTGCAGATTTATCACAGAGTACACTGACAGATTAGTCAAAGTCAAAACCGACAAATTTATTATACCTATTCGCTTTTTGTAGCGATCATTTTAGAATATTAATGCTCTTTTTGTTACCCTTACTGCTTATAAATCAAACCCATATTTTCCATGATGCGCGCCTTTTAAAAATGACGGATATCAGTTGAATGGGGTCAGTTAAGTTATCATAGACTACATTAGCTTCTAACATTAAACTATTGTGATTTCAATAAATCATCAAAAGACTCGATGAACTGTCACTGATTAATAATACGAATGTCTGATTTCAGCATATTTTCTAGTTTCTCCGCATATGGAATTTCATTATTTCGAATTTGCACAAAAATCATGCAAGGGAATTTACAAGTATGTAACAAAAATTCTGGAATAAAAGGCCATAACTTCACATAAAAAATCAGCTTCCAGCCGGTTTTTGTGACCAGTTGTCGGCACATGCAAACTGAAAAACTCGACGCAAATGACCCATGACTGAGGATCAAAGGAGAGGGCAGATTGTCTGTACATTCGTGAAGCACTACGTGTATCACTTCCCCTCTTCCACATTACTCAAAAAGTCGACCGGGCTTCACTGATAGTGCGAAGGGTTATCACTACATGAAGTGAACTTGACAAAGCACTTCGTTTTGGGACGTTTTCCAATACCAATACTTCCAATTCATGTAGGCTCTGCAAAATTGACTCAGGAGAGAAATTTCTTTGTATAATTAGACTCGTCATTAAGTCTAGAATAACCTCATAATTGAAACATTGACGCATATTACGTTATATATTGTCGTAAACGATTTACAGCGTGTTTTCCTACTCGTCATGGTCATGCGTTCTCTAATCACTCTATACAAACGACTGGAATGAGGGAGACGCTCTAGATCAGAGATTATACTATTTGTGTGAGGGTACATGTAGAAAAAATATATTCTTCAAAACCATGACCTCGTGACAAGCTATCTTAATTGCAAACTGTAATTGCTAACTGGATGCGACTGAGAAGTCACCTCAGTCGCCGTCAATTGAACTATAATCAAGAAAATGCCGTCAATCTACCTTCCTTCCCACAATATGAAATTGTAGAGCGGTCATTTGTTCTGATGCCGTCTCAGCGATCGTTCCACTATTTTGCAAACCACATAGAAAGCGCACTTTGCCCCAGCATCCGTCGGGATCGAACTTCTTACAGAGGTTAATTGATGATTTGATTATTCATGTTTGTGCGCAAAATAATGCTGAAATGGTTTGTTATGCCTAGTGCATACACGCCCCACAGTCTCGTCTGTAGTTATTATCACATTGATGACCCATAATCGAAATAATTAAACTGCATAAAATTCCAAACCACATTAAAAATTGTCTCTTCGGTTGGATCATAATGAGAGTTTTGTGTTGAATAAAGTGATTGTTATTACAACGGAGACCACGACGAAGTATCGAAATGGGCTATTAACCTTTTGCGATTGTTGAACTTGTAATTCATTATTTTAAAGCTAGGAACGTCAGCTAAAAATAATTCTGAGATCAGTCTCTCTCTTTTAAACACTGCTGTTGTGGTTGTCTCTATTTGACCTACTTGACACTGAATTGCGTTGGAGTGCACTCAGCAAACATTTTGTCGTGCGTTTTCTGTGGTAAAAACTCACTTTCGGGAGCGCAAGAACCTTGTCTCAAGTGTCTTGTAATGGTTTGCTTGCGGTACACCAAGTGTTCCGACTCCTTATGAGCTTATAATTCCTGCTTACATTTACAATGATTAAATTGACACGAGCGGTCACGACAGTGAGGTGGCCGTGCCAGTTTCAATTGACAATAAAGTCTGGCGCGGCAGGGTGCTTGTTTGTTTCCTTCCGTCTTTCAGGAATGTGCGGTGCCGCCGGTAGCTTCTCTGACGCATAGCATAGTCTTAGTAAGACATTATATACAAGCTCGCATTGTTGTGTGTATACCACAGCCTCGAAAGTGTAACACGACAAACAAAGATGGTTAAAAAGTGTGAAGTGGCTTGGCTGACCACTCAATAATGTATTGTTTAGCCGATTTATTGTACACACACACACAATCACATGGATAAAAAGCGACACCTCACCAGACAAGGAAAGCTGTAGAGAATCGTGGCTTTTATTTGGGATCAGCAGACGAGAAAAGTAACTTATGAGCTTGGAACTCGGATGAGAATAATAGAGTAAGCGGAAAGTTTTATGACTGTGGGAGGACAATGTCTCCAATCCGTATGGTGTCTGCTACAGGACAACCTGTGATTACCAATAAATACTGTCTAAGTCTCAAAACGAAGAAAAAAGGACAGAGGTCACGCCTAGTCCCGACCTAATACCAGTTCACTGGCCACTTGTCCCACAATAATAGTGTCACCCTTTTGAATTCCTGGTAAGCAGGTTGTTTACACATTCATCCTTATATCCTCATGTCATTGTTTCATTCATTTTCATCAGGAGTGAGGATATTAGCAAATCTATGACTTTAACTGTTTTGCGATACAAATCAAACCGATTATGAACCGTTAATAGGAAAGGAGCAGCAAACATTATCATTTGTCAAAGTTATTGACGCCAGTGTGTTTTAAGTAAATCAATCGCGTCTGCCACTCACACCGGTTTTCATTGTCTGTTGTATAACTCACGTAATCACAATCAGAGAAGGTGAGGAATCTTAGAAGATTTTAATCGTCACCTCAACACATCCCGATGATGAATGATCTCTACATTTTTCGACATAATATCTGCCGGCTACAAACAAGCATATCAAGTCTCCATTCCCCACTGTCCACTTGTTGACTCGCGTTTCCCATTCATTTCTCGAGGTTTCCCCTTGTCGAGAGGATGACCATGTTCCGCAATATTGATCAATTAGTACTGTTACCGCCAGGAGCACTTTTCAATAGATGCTCAACCAAGTTGGAGCAGTTAATTTGCATCGCGTAATTACACTGTGAAATGATGACGATCTGCATCATCATCATCATCAAGCTGACCGCTGAATGGGTCTAATGCACACAGGTTATTAATTGATTGTGGCTCGGTTAATAGCTCCAGGCATCGTTTCGGACGGACTCTATCATTGTAAATCAATGCTACGGGAGAGCAAATACAAGGAATGTATTTATGTTGAAAAAAACATGTGAATGAATCAAACAGAAAATTGTACTTGTGACCGTTGTGAATGATCTCCTCCCTCTCTCTATAGAAAAAAATACTGTAAAATTGTTTTTCAAGTAGAGACAACACATTAGCGAAATAATATTCATTTCGTACGTGCACGAACTTTTCAAGCATCTCTCCTCTCGGAAAGGTGATTCTCTTTGAAATAAAATCACTCTTTAATCATCTAACAAAAGTAAATTGCATTTTTGTTAGCTTAAGCCCGCTTCGTTTATGTGGAAAAAAATGTGTTTCAATTTTTCATGGGAAGTAGGTGTACTCTGTGTGTACTCATCTCTCACTCATCAAAATACAAAACACACTCTCATTAAAATCAATGCATGACCTTTTAGCAGAGAGAGAAAAAATGTATCCTCGAGCATTAAAAAACCGCAAGTTGACCAGCATACTTACATACATACATATACCTATACATACATGCACACGCGAAATACTCATTTCAATCTCCATTCAATACAGACACATATGACAACACGGTTTTCCGTTTTGTGGCTTGCACAGATTCTGTGGTTCTTGGACAGTGCTCTGGTCCAGTAAAGGAGGCTTGTGTGAATGACTACTTTAATCTCGTCAGAGTGGGAATGGGACCCGATAAATTACTCAAACACTTTAGCCACTTGCGTCGTATACAACGCATAATTATATTCGCCAATTTTGCGGTCTCCGAACATTTACAAGACGACGACAGAAAAGGGCTCATTATTTTATCAGCTGCTGACAACAAAAGAGAATGTGGACCTCTGTATACAGCTCCTTTTTGCAAAATCCGAAAATATCCAGATGAAACCGTGACACTCTCTCGTACCAGTTGACAATGGATAAGAAACTCTGAAAATAGCACAAATGTGTATTTTCGTAAGCCCAAGTAAATGGGCACACACAGAGTTCTCTGTGTTAGACAAAAAATGACAAATGAAGTGTGTTTGTGGAATGTATTCATAAAAAATATTCTCACTTCAGCGTAACGTTGATGTTCTTGCTCTGTCTCTTGGCTTCGCCTTGTGGTCTCCACGATCTCTGTGAACTTCATTGGGTAATTTTTATGATTGGGTAAACCCAAGCAATAGTACAGGATCCGTCTTGTGTGTCACCCAAGAATTATTGTGCGTTTCATCCAAACACGTCCCATAAATATTGCGTTTAATATCGTGGAATTTTTGGAGTCGATGCTTTTCCCCTTTCGATTAAAATGAATCATACAAATGCTTTGTTACTCACTTACGTACAACTCGAGCCATGTGTGTTTGCGTAATCCAAATGAGGCAAACTGATGCTGAGATCTGTGGCGGAGTCTATGCGGCAGTTGTATAAAAGAAATGCTGTTTGTTACACATTCAGCGTGTGTAGTAAACTCATTTTGAGTGTCTCTTTGTGTACTTGTCTTAATCCAATGCACTGACAAGTTTCTTCACATTATTAGTACGCTCACCACATGTATTTAGATATAGACATATGAATGCCTATATACTCGCATTTTGTTTCGAATTTCGTATTCAGTCTTGACTTGAATTTTTAGGTGCTACTTTAAACCACACATTGCAACTCTTGCCTGGTGCCATGGGTCTTCCTTTTCCTCTTTTCAATCAGGTCTGGGCTGGTTAACGTTAGCTGAGATTTTTTTGCCAAAGCATTGTTTGCCCATATAATAACCGATATGCAACGCATATTTATTAGACATATTTACTACGAATGACTACCAAGATTATGTTTGATATGAAGTCAATCATTTTCAATTGAGTAACCAACAATTGCATTACATTCCAAATATAATAAATGCTTTCTATTGACTCGCTCAAGTTCACGGGTAAAACACGGTCATTTTGAAAATCGAATTTATAGGGTCTAAAACAATGCACCAGTTTGCCATGTTTTTAATGTTAAGCACTAACAAGTAAGCTATGATGGCATTGATAGAGAAATGGCAATTAAAGTAGTTTGATTATAAATATGTAGGTGTTTATCTATATTAAATAAATACAGATGACTTGAGCAGATTTCATTGTACTTTCGTTGATTTCACTACGATCTCGTAAAATAAACAGCATATTGACCACCACGGTATTCTTCTCTCAGCTTATATCTCATATACCCTGTTCGTACCTACCTACATCGACGTATCTAAACAGCAACACTCTACTCTGAAGCAGACACTCAAGCAAAACACACGCGATTCTCTTGCTTTGCTACTCCTGTATAGTGAGCACAAAAGCTGTGCCCATCTGTACGTCTTTGCGTAAGCTCTCTCAGCCAGCCTTTACAAACGAGCAGCGTTTTCATGTGGATAGTGGCACCGTCTTTACGTTTTATTCCAGGTATACGAGAATTCAGAGCTCAGTCCACTGGCAACGCTTCCAGTGTTAACATAGACTTGTCCTAAGTTGTGTGGAGTCCACGAAATATTGTGGAGACAACAAACTCTGAAAACCCTTTCTACTTAGAGACACTGCTCCTTTGGAATTGTGGTGTAGTCCTCAAATCGGATTACTACAGAAAGGAAGCTATTCTGTCGTGCTTTGTTTTTCACAGAATCATTTTACCCCAATTACCGAAATCTTGCTGTTTCTACTTGTTTTAATAAAGAATAGCACAAGGAGAGCCAACAAATTTCTGAAGAACTCATTTCCAACGATTATACACATTTTTTTTTAAAAGTGCCCAATAGTGAAGTGTGTAAGCAAGCTAGTTTTTTATGTGTACCTTTTAATCTGTGTATAATCTCTTGACTCTGAACTTGATACACATAATTGTTTAACCAGTTAACGGAGAAGGAGGAGATAAGGAAGCCAAGTAATAAAAAGGAGTGAATAGGACGGAAGGACACTTGTGCGCTTCGAGCGAACTCTGTAGCGCACCACCATACATTCGAGTGTTGTGCAAAAATATTTTGTATTCTCCTCTTGGGCAAAGGAACTCATGAACATTCAGGGCACACCTGCATTTAACTAACTACACCAGAGCGAGCAACACAGATATGATGACCACCACTTCCTAATTTTTTCTAACACAGTCAAACAGTAAGCAACTTACATTGTACACAACAACCACTCCATAAGCAATCATTCATCTTTACGCAGTTTGAATGGCATGAAAAAAGGTTAACTCGCACTTCTTGCTCAAATGAAAAAAGGACAATAATATTACTACTTGTTACAATGTACCAGAAGAAGATGGTTTGTATCGAGCAATGACCATCATCATCTTTACTACAACCTGAACACACTGTGTGCAAGCCTGTCTTGCGAAAAAAAAATCGTATGAATTGAATTTTGTCTTGGAATGAACATTGTCATATGTGAGATTGTGATACGTGAACTATTGTACTAGAAAAGTGTGATTTATACCAGGGACGTACCTACACAGTGATTATTATGCTCGTTTTGAAGCAAGTTTTTCCCCTCTTTAATTCATTGTCAAAAGGACAACATTCTTTAATTAGCGTGTATTGAAGCCAGGTCTAGTGCAAATACATTAACTACAATCATTTTGCGAAGCTAAAAGCGTACTCGCAAAATTGCGTCGACTGTATACTCTTTGAACTGCTTAGGGTTCCAGAAAATAATTGACAAGTGACACTCAAATCTTTTTCTTGAGCAGAGAAGCAGCTCTATTCTCTCTTCTGTCTGCGTGTGAATTGATTAGATACACATGGATAAGTAGCACGTACTGCTGTAATTGATTGCATCACTCGTGCTCTCTTGAGTCAAGAGCCCGATCTTTGTTCTGGACGAGGTTATGACATTTTGCGAGGATTGTTTTGAGGTGAGTAGACCAATACCATATATATGAAAACGTTTTTTATTCATAACGTACGTGGCTCAACGCAACCCACACGATTTTTTAGCACATGCAAATTTAAGTATGTAAATTGATGGCAGCAAATTGTGTTGGAGTGAGCTGAAAGAGATGGAAAAATCGTGGTTATTTTGTTTTGATTACTGAGACACTCTCAAATGAGTGAAACAAGGATCATTTTCCCAGCTGTCAATGAAGTAATTTTTTTCCTGTCGTTTTGTCTTTGTCATCGTAGTGTCAACAAGAGGGGAACAAAAAGTGTCTAAATTTAGTTGTCTCATGTACAAACCTGTACGGGTGGTGGAATTTGGTTAGGGATTAGCTAATCATACAGTGAGTGAGATATGGCTTTGTTTGAGATATAAGTTAGGAAGGAAGGATGTTGTTTTATCATGTACCCGCATCATGACCATCATATAACCATATACCGGCACACATCACGAGTCTCGCCAATTTTTTTTTGTTCTTTTCCAAACAAAATCTTGAATGCACATTTGTGCTTGTTGATTTTGTCTTTCGTCATTTTTTACACATAGTTCATTCTTGTAAAAATAATTATGCTCCTGTTTTTACAGGGAAACGGAGATTTGCTCAGTTTGCACTTCAACTCAACAAGACATTGTGGCGACAAGAAAACTCCCAACTCGAGCACAATTTTCACTCGCTTTATCAACCATTATCATAATAACAAGGAGAGGAGTGACTTCAACTCTGAGGAATTCCACGAATTCGTTACAGAATAAAAACAGTGCGACACACAGAGAGAAAGAGAAAAAAAAAACGTTTTTATGCACATTCTGTGACCTAATCTTTTTTGTCTGCATTAACAATGCGTGATTACGGAGGAGGAATTTAAATGCACAATACACCAGCTGAATATATCACCCTTATCACTGACGGATTTGATTACTGAAGCTGTGCAGTGTAGATGGAAGCAATGGAGTCATCGTTGTCACTCTCATCATCAAGATCCGAAACGTCATCATCCGATATGACTCAACAGATAAACGGTCACCCATGTCCGGTAAGGGTGATAAATAGAGGATGTTGTGACAGGTGTTGTGAAATAACTACTGCGGGAGGCGATACCGGTATAAATGTTGATGGCCAAATGTCATCACTACCACATTCTTGCAATGACAATTATCACCTCCCGATGTCGAACAAAGACTCTGTCCCCAGTTTCTTAGAGGAGTGTGATAAGTGCAGGTGCAAAAGTAGTGAGAGTAATAATCCTGGTGAATCTCCATCATCATCATCACCTTCACCGTTTTGGATTGGGTAAGTTGAAAATTTATTTGCTCTTCTTATCATTGTGGAATGCAGAAAAATGTGCGTGGGCATCAATTTACGTGAAATGAAATGCAGTAGAAAATGCATTCTAATCTAGATTTTCATATCAGCAATGTTTTATCATGTATTTAACTTTGAAGATTCTCAACCTTCAATCGGTTTCATATCAAGGGTGCAGTGAAAATGAAACAGAAAGGCTTCCTCCCTGAAACCATTTTTAGTTTGTGGCGACACTTTGAAGGCCAGTTTTTTTTCTCACCGACTTTCCTTTCCTCTCGCATTGAGCGGATTATCACATTATGACAAAAAAAAACCAGAAACCTGCTCATAAAGTTCGTAGACACGACAAATAGGTAGGTATATGTATATATTTACCCATTCACCTTTGCTCTCTATATGACAATGGGCTTTTACATATTTTTAACTTCCCACCCAACTGCACTACTTCAATTTCCACACAAAACACCACTGTCAAATCGACGTCAAAGGAAGAGGAATAGTGAGGCGAGGCTGAATTCGGCATAAAAATGCTGGGCACACAGACAGAAACATACGTAAAGAGATTTAAAATGACGCACAGGTACATGCATATCAAGCTACATATTGTACACGTAAATTGCACAAAAGGACAACAGAAAAAAGGTGTGTATGGATTTTTAGCATTATTATCTTCTCTCTCCGTCCTGTTCATGTGGTCTGCATTGTTTCATTTGTGGCAGCTTAATTACATGCACCTTCAGCATCTTAATATTTTCATCCTCTTGTCTCCCTCTCTCTTCCACACTACACTGATTTGATTTATGTTCGCTTGAGTCGTTTTACCATAAGACTTTTTTATGTATCAATATGCCGATCATGATTCTACTTTTTCATTCACTCACACACAAAACATTCCCCCCTGAGCATCTTGTACATCTCACTGCTCTCAAATGTCGATTTTTTTTCTATGAATCAAATACGAGACTGTCTTTTTTATTGCTCTCTTGCTGGTCTCCTTTGAATCGAGAAGGCAAGGCAAGAAGTGTGCGTGTAGATTTCTTGACTAATACATACAATGATTGTATGATTAAAAAGAGGAGACATATGTTGTGATGTTGTGAATATTGCGTCAAACATGATTCATGCACTCACCACATGAATTGGAGGAAGACAAAAAAAAATCTGATCCAATCTCTTTGAGATTATTACGATTTTGATATTTAACCGTTTTCATCGATGATTGGAAATAAATGCTCTCATTCTGTCTACAAGTCATATAAGCATTTCTAGTAAAAAAAAATGTGTAAAAATAGCACCAACGAACGCGTTAAAATTTTTCAATTGAAAAGAACAAAAAAAATTGTAGAAAATCATTTTATGTACCTACAGCATGCCTTAGTCATTGACCGAGAAAACATGTGTGGCTGCTGCCGACTGAGAAGCTGTGGTGCTCCAATTTTCAGTGAAAAACTTGAATTCAAAGAAAAACATGTTGAGAGAGTTGACTTTTCGCTCAAATTGTTTCCATTGAAGTGAAGGTGAAAGTCTTTTACAAATTATTCTGACATTTAAAAGGTTATGGATCCACATCAGAGACACACGTTTTTCAAGATAATTGAGTTTAATGAACGTGTGCCATCTGCTATAAAATACGCAGCGTGTACACACATGCCATTAGGAGGCTGGATTATGCTTGTCCAAACCTACGACGACCTTTTCCAGGCAATTTATTAAATACTCTGGTATTATCTCGTTAACCATGTGTATTTCTTGCTAAATGTTTAATGTGTCATTCATGTCATAGCAAACGATTACTTGCATTTATCTCTTTTTCTCTAACTCTCTCTCTCTCTATACTCTTTATCAGATTTACATCTCTGCGACTCCGTCGTCGTCGTGTTTGTGTGCGAGAGAGAGAAGACGAAGATTTATGGGATTGACGTGAGAAAGAGAGGGGAAAATATGTTTTTCATGCAACTTGCTAATATTCCATGCAGAGATTCCCTGCAAACTTGCATCCCTGTAAATGCATGTACACAGAGGCCAGACAGAGAGAGACAGGCCAAGAAAATTATTTTAACGTGCATTTTCAATTAAACAATTTCCCTGCTTGAATACGTGTGCAAGAGTTTATACAATTGGTGGACGGTGACCGGTTAGGTTAGAGAAGGGGATAAGTGATTGTTTTGCAAACGAGACCACGTCCTGGGTCGCCTGCAATAGAACGTCATGTTTTACACGAAAAATTCATTACGGGCTCTGAAGAGAAGTTGCAACCAGGGAGAAATGATTTTTTTTTTCAGGAGAGAAAGAGATAACTTGGGAGAGTTAATAGTGATGAAATTCTTTCTCATCTTCATTAATCATTTTCATGGTGCACTACAAGACACAGAATGAAAGACTCTGCGTTCGGCACGGACGGCCAAGGTTTGCGATGCAATATCCTCACAATAAGTAGATGGATTGTTTTTTAAGCGTTTTCACAATTAGTTAATACTTCTTGGTCTGAATTAAATGTGTTGTTGCCAAATATTGCTTCCAAAACCTCTCAATGTTGTGATTCAACCGTTGCGTGGTCGAAACTGTTTTCAATTAAGAAACACTGAGCCTTATGACAAGAAAAATCCAGCCACGACGAGTTATTTCGGTTTCAAGTTTTCAGTCGATGGTTGCTTGAACGTTTTCATTGAATCCGTTTATCAAAACACAGAAGAGAAGTGAGACTATTCAAAGTGAAATGAATGAGGACCGTTGTCGCCTCGTGGTATGCTTGAGTTCGAAGATCATCAATTCACTGTACTGCAGATCGCTGTATATTAGGACAAAAATTACTTCATAATGATTGCAGTCACGACATATACTCATAGGATGATTATATAATATGCTTTCAGAAAAACGCTCATTTTTCTCTCGCTACCTGAGAATAATTACATGCAACAAATGTTACCATAAATATGACTATTTATCTTTCGGTCAAGGACTGGCTGGTAGAAATTTGAAATTAGCAAAACTTTCGACATCACTCGTCATATGTCCATATAATCACTTGTGACACATTCCACCTGTTAAGCTGCTGTACCTCATGGTTTCAAACGTTGTTTTTGGAAACCATCTTCGTGTCGAGCTTTGCCCTCGTTTTGTTGGAAGTGGAAACGTACTTGTAAATACAGCTCATCAAGATTACAATGGGAAAGTCCACCCTTCAAATGGCTTGTTCTCAGGTTATTTTCCCTTTCATTTGCAATGCACTGACTGCTCCAACCGTTGGAATTCCTGACGTGATAGCAATACTACTACAAACCCACATGTCTCTCCAAAATTTGTGTATCATTTCACTTTTCAAATAATTACCTAATACATCATCATAATATCCTTGTAAGCGCAAGAATATATTTTCTAAAAGCTCGTTACACAACCATAATATACTATTCCACGCCTCGCTCTCTCTCTCTCTTTTCTTGAGAAAGCATTATTAAAAGCCCATTAGCACGAAAGGTTAAATGAGTAAATGGATTTTGAGTTATCTGGGTTAGTAGTATTGATAAAAACACCAATAGAGACCATAATGTGCGCAAAGGATCTCACTCCGCTGTGTGTGTGCAATGTTTTGAATTCCTGTGAGCCCACACGCTTTGTATCTTCACTTAACCGGGATAAAGATAGAAAATTTCTTGTGTACATAATCAAACACGCTAACGATCCTCGTTTATTGCTGTGATGTCTGAATATATAAAAAATGTGTACACGATTCCATATGATTCCATAAAAGCACCAACTGAGCGCGTCTCTGAACATAACAAGACATCTGATAATTTTCTATTTTCCACTGTTCTCTCCCTGTCTCCCTTGCACAAAGTTGGTTGAGAAGGGAAATCGTGTGTCTTGGAAAACGGTTTGCGAGTCTATTTCCGAGATATTTTCTAATTTTAGAATCGATAAATAAACACGTCGTGTGTGCACAAAGTATTTAAAGAACGAACAAATCTACACACATTTTTTTCCTCCTTATAGCGTTTCTACGTTAAAGAAGACTACATAAACATAGGAAGGATTTTAGCATGCGTACGAACGACGTACGATTCCGCAATTAAGTAATTGGCAATTATTCTTGCATAACGTGTACCAAATCGTACTCTCCTCACCGCTTTTATCCCTCTCAAGCGAGATCCTTCCCAATTATCACGTGTGCCAGCAAGAAGGCAAAGTGTGGTGCGAACGTTGCCTAATTTGGATTTATGACACTCGATACTCAATACTAAAAAGACTCACCTTGAAACGTAGCAATTAACATTCAGACAAGACTTGAATGTTTTCACTTGCAATTTCCTACTTTTCTTGAGTTTACGACGTGTCCTACTCTAGATGAACCTGAGGCTAAGAACAAGCTATGAAAGAGCATATTATTGTTATAGCGTCTCACAAAAGATTCACGCGAGTGTCCAACCTGCCGTCAGGAAGGAGTCGTAAACGAAAACAAAGCATCTTTGTTGGGTTTGTCATCCTCTACTGACTGATCTATAAATTCACTTTTTATTATTAAATCACATCACATTATCGCAACCAGACGGCTACATATTGGTTTGTCCACACACACATGTGGAAAGACATGAGTAATTATGTATTTTTTGCAACAATCCTGTAAGCACAAAAAGAAAGTGATGAGAGGTACATCATGAGCTGAAAAAGATGCACACACGCATGTGCTCTCCGTACCGTGTGTGTGTCGCCATATAATCATGTAGTCATCAGGCAATTTGCATGCATAATGCAAAAAGACGATCCCTTTATGTCTCCATTCTGAAGGAGTCTCGTGTATTTATAGTCTGCGTCGGCCGACACTGAGACTGCTATTTAACTGTACATTCTCAGATAATTTTAGGTTTCGTATAGTGTGTGCGTGCAAAAATAATCGCCGTCTCATCGTCGTCGTGCAAATAAAGTCATCTGCTCAATTAAATGAGACTTTGTTGAACAAGTGGACAAACTGCATTTCTACAAGCTCAAAGAACGATGATTTACTTTTACGGGTGAGGAAAACGAGAACGAATTAAATCACAGAAAAAAGTTGCGCTCTCTGACTTTGTCGTGTCATCGTTGATGTCATTCTCGTATAAAAGGTGATGGTGACGAGATTTGAAGGTGGTCATAAAAAACTGGCTACTGAGCTAACAGAATGAACATCTCTGCTAATTTTTTCACACTGCTTCTAGAGAGATAAGCTCGTAGCTGTAGAGAAATGACCAGACGGTTTTGATATCTCAGCATACAAGTTAATAATCATAATTTCTTTTATAAAAAAAGAAGGAAAAAGTGATGATGATGAAGATCAAGTTAAAAGGCTAATCGCGCGGAGGTACTGAATTCAGGATTTGCGAGATTGTAAACAGTGGTGGTGGCTACCATGATCATTCTCTTTATCGCTTTAAACTCTTTTTAATGGACGACCCCACACGATCATTTACACAAGCCACAGGACAGTGTGTGTGATACACACAAGTGTGTCTCCCATTAGTCACACTTCCAAAGGGGAACAAGTGTGATATTTTTTGCACGCTTTTAGAAAAAGCAGTGTGTGAGTGATGGTCATGATGACTCACTATTTTGCATGTTGATGCTGTCATGAACTCTGATCAACATGAGAAACTGATGCCGACTCTTTTGTAAACTTCTGCCTTTAATTCGTTTTCATAGGAAAAGTGCACACAATTTTTCCATGTTTCCATTGGCGTACTACGAAGAAAAAAAATGTGGTGTGTGTGAGCCACAAAAGTTATGACACACAAAAAAGGATGTAAACAAAAAGTTCCATGCTCGAGTGTTGTTTTTACTGAAACTAACTGTCATTTTTGATATTCTGCTGTTACAGGCGAGAACACTGGAGAAGAAAAGAGGAGTCTCACACAATGCTGCCGAGTCAATTACGTGAATCCAGTTGGAGTGATCAGCGTAGTGAGCCAGTGAGTATATTGTGCACATCTCGGAAAATGGGTGCGCTGAGAAGATTCTGCAGATTTCTCACAAGTCCCACATCAGTACTTCTTATAATTCTCATAGCTTTTCCCTGGCATAGTGGAGCAATGGGAAATGGAATAGGTAAGTGAAAATAGTAATAATAATACCTACTGGCTATTCTATAGGCTATTTTTAGAGACGTTTTTTTCCTCTCCATTTCCGACCCGTTTTTAGCATAAATGTTCAACCAGCCAAGACAGCATTTCTTTCATCCATGCCTTTGACTTTGAGAGTGTTTTCTCCCATTTCCACTTAAAAAGTGGACAGATAAAGAATGTCTTGAAATACGAGATGATTAATGATGATCTGTTAGCATGAGGATTATCCTGTGACATAAAAAATGGAATGAGAGCGTGTGTGGCTATGCTTGATGAACCATGTCTATCTTCTTAAATGAAGAAGTCCCGATTTGGAATCGTTTGGTGGGATTGCTACGTACTTTGCTACGATTGTAACTTCCTTATACATGATATGGATTCGTCCAATGAATGAGTCATAATGTACGTATTAGTAGAACTTATTTGAGTGCCACGCTCAGAAGTGGTGCTCTCGCTGCTTATTCTTGAGCTCATTGATTGACACGAGCATGCACAGTCAGTTACATTTGTTTCCAGCGCATCTCGTAAGCAAGAAGTCTTAAAAGAAATGTATTGCAAAGATGAAAATATTTTTCATCGGGTTGGCTTTATGTACTTCATTTATTTCTTTTGTTGAGCTTCACATGTGAAACGAGTGTGTTAGTTGTACCGTCAGTCAATCGCTGGTGCTGAGAGAATTGAGCAGTTCCATTTGTGAGATGAGGTTTTATGACTTTTGATAGATTGGGATGAATCATGTAGGAAATCAGGCGATTTCATCGATTTCCTTCTGAATCTATGGGAGAGACGTGCCGTTAGAATAAAGTGGATTGTACAAAGTCTAGTGTAAATGTACACACACACACGGCATAAGCTGAAGCATTCCCAACTTGACCAAGCACGTCAACTCGAGGAAAAGCCTGTTTTAAGCGTAGGGTATAATGGTAACAACTTTTTCGCCCTAAACTATTTCATCTCATTCAATACAAATCATGACACAGAGTACAACCAAAACCAACCAAGTTTGCCTTCCTTCTTCCTTCGAAAAGATTTATGAGCTCCGTTATTGCACCTTCTCGCAAAGAATCAATCATCTTCCACCAACAGAGCAGAGCGTAAAAGTGCGGAGTGGGAGAGACAGAAAGGCTCGACGAAATAGCATTTTTTTGCACAAGTTATTATGAAGATACAAGATAAGAAAACACGTATTAACTCAACAAGACCCTATCAGATGAAGTGTGTTTTCTACGTGTAGACTTTTATTGGACCCTAAATTTGTATTTGTATTTAATTATTGTTCATCAACAACGCAGCAATAAGATCAGCACACAGAGACTTGACATGCAATAAATGTTTTGCATGAAGATCCCAAAAGAATGTCTTCACTATGTTTTAGTAAAAAAATGTGATCATAGACATAGTTTCTTCTAGTAACAAGTTACTTATTACATACATATTATACATTTTCTTGACCAAAAGAGACAGGTTCGGTCGGATGCGATATTTTTTTTACGTATTTCCCAGTAAATATTGTATACTTTTCGTCTTACGGGCTCGTACAAGCAATGAGGAGGAAAGAAGAGATGAGAAATCTGCATAGAATAACACATAACAATATTATGCATTCACGGCAAACTCAATTTTTGCCAGCTGATGAAACTGAAGTTTATATTTTGAAAACATCTCTATAATGTGACCCTCCACACCAATGTGATAGGCAGGCAGGAGCATATTTATATATGTGTGAATATCTAAAACCTGTCAGTTAGATCGCATATTGTAGACGATAAAGATGAAATATGTGGACGTAAAAATCCGGTTCTTCTGTCTAAACACAACAACACACATATAGCATGTTTTTTTAAAAAACGAAACATATTTCGTCTCCTAACTTTTTTTCGCTGTTTGCTGCATTCCGTACGACGGACTGCTGTTATCAAGATTAGTGACTATTGTGTGCTATTGATATTGTACAAGTTAGAAAATGGTGGCTCTTTTTACTCGGTGAAAAAAATACGTTTTTAATGCATAAGAGAGGGAGATTCCTCGTGTGTTATTTCATTCCGTCGCCTTCCTTCTTTTCATAATTTTATGCTGCTCTCTCTCTCTCTCAGTCAAAGATTTTGTTTGCTTCGTTCTTTTCTGAAAATATTGGAAAGACACAAAAAATACTGTACGCTTCACCATACCACGGACCGTACCTCAATCTATAAAAGTAGGCACAGCGAATGATTATGTCTTTTGGTGCAGACTAGAAAAAATGATTAAATACACCAGAGTGAAAAATTAACACATAAAAATGTATAATCATTTTGCAAGGCACAAAAATGATGATGATGCGAGTTTTATGTGAGTCCGTACAATACTATCTCTGGCGGGGAGAGTATTTGAATATTTTCTCGAGTTAAAAAATTGCACAAAAACAAGTAGTACACACATGTAATATGAACATTGCCATAAGTAAATGACTACGTTTGAGTGTGTAATACGTAATGCATCATGAAATGGGAATACTTGTGGCATTGTACTTTGTTGTTTTTGTGATGCCACTTTAATAGCAATATCATAGCTATTATGGGCGTTACCACTAGTCCACTTTGTAATTTGTTAAAATCAAAAATCCTTCTTGAAAGGCGCCAGAAGTCCTGCACACATATATTTTTCTTACTGTCTCTCTCTCCCTCAGAGTGTTCTCTTGCGTTCGCCGAAATCATTGCCAATTAGAGGTATCACATGAAGACAACAAGAGTCAACTTGAGTAGACAGTGGTTATTCCATTGTCGTTCGCGATATGCTTCACGAGTTGTAAAAAAAAATCTATTCATTTGCTTCTACAGTTGACTATTAAAAATTGCATGAGAGATGCTTCAAAGGCATTTTGTGCCTTTCACACTTTCTCCTATTCCGATTTTCTTTCTGATGCAGTCACATTGTTTTAAAGCCTTGCGAAAATACATAAGCCTTTTCATAGACGTAGGTCGTGGTTAGGAGGATAGGTCAATGCATTGCAGTTCCTTCTGCAAATTCAGTACTTTTTCTAATTTGAAACTTGGAAGCCCTGATTGAATAGACTGGCAATATTGTAGAACTGAGTTTTGGGAGGCGCAACACTCCCCAAGCATTTTCCTCTTGATTCTGTCAGACAGAATGACTGTGATCAAATTCCAATTGCACTCTCGCTGGTTTATGGGCAAAGTACCAAAAACAATAAACTGTGATAGATACATGTATTTAAATTCCTCTATAGAACATTATCAAATACATATAAAAATCTATGTAGTTTCGACTTTGTGTGTTAGCTGACGGTAAGACGTATTTTTTAAAGGTATATCTACGCTCCGTGATGGAAAGTGACAGAGTTGTGAAATACAAATAAGAAGAGAAACATATTCGCTTGATTTGAGGTTCTTTTAAAACACATTATCTCTAATGTTCTGTTTCTTTATAGTTGGGAAACTCCAAGAATGTGATAACGAAGGAGAAGTGTTCCCGCTTCCAGGGTCAATCGCGAGCCCCTGTATTACTTGCTTGTGCAAGGTAAGTATATCACGTATTCTTTTAAAAAATCTTTCAGTGCATCATGTAACAATGTAAATGCTATGGAATGTTGTTTCTTCAATTGCTCTCACGCCCAACCGACTGTCTTTTTTGTAGCCCCTACCAGAAAATATGTTTTCAACTTGATTCGGAGGCGTGGGGCAATAAGGAGCACATACTTTTGCTCCCTATCGTTTCTGCTGATAAAATTGTGTTGTGAGCTTACAACACAATATTTGTACACGTCGATGATCATGATTTTCTTGTCTTGACCATCAAGAGAAAGGAAAAACAACATTGCACCGGTCATCAAACCTATTATTAGCTTGCCTTTAACGTGAAATGCTGTTTTTATGTCGGTAAAAATATCAGTCTTGTACAGCAGAGATGTTTCTGTACAATCTCTCCGCATAATCATACGTACTTCCCTTTTGATTGGTAGGGACCTAGTGCATTTCTCCAGAATCAAAAACAATCTGTGCTTTGTCATTAATCCAGGTACCTAATGCATTCATGTGTTTGATCCTGTGTTTATTAGCATGTCGACATTTTCCCCTTGAATTCAAGTTAGAAAAGGGTAACTGCGCACCTGTGCATTTTGTGGGGTAATATACTGGTTTTTGACGGTTATATGCATATCCTCAAGAATCCTATCCTATCCTAAGAAAAAATGTAGCTATCAAAATTGTGATTATTTTAATCGTCTCAGTCAATTTACCTTCTCCAGTAAGACTGGTTTCAACAATTAACTTGAACCAATCCGAGTTGGGAGGTTTCATCAAATATAAATTCAATATACCACCAAACGAAGATTCTTGGGGAGCACACATGTCCGTCCTACGAGTTAATTTAATGAAAACCTCGAAGAGGAAAATTTTTATATACAAGAGAAACGAGAGGAAAATTGACGTGATTTTTTCACTTGTTGTCCTCCTTCTTCCCACACCGTCAGTCGTGAGATATAAAAATGCTCCACATCTCAATAATATGCACCCTTCCCCTTTACAATCGTGAGTTAGCCTCACAAAGGCATGCTCCTCGTATCATATTTATTATCTATTCGATTTTTACAACTCACTCTAAACATTTTCGACGAGGATTTCACTCAGTCCTGTGTACATTATCATTATCGCTCCTGTCGTTCCGGTAAAAGCAAAAGCGTACTCTTTTACAAATAAAACTACAATTTTTAATTCATAAGCGTAGTCAATTTCCTCACTCTTTTCCCACAATCTTATCTCCTCTAAAGTATACAAAGTGGGCCAAAGACGACAAAAGCATCCAGTGGGACCTTCAAAAGACACGATGAAAGAAGACGCAATGATTGCGCCGAAAGAATATTCACAATCTACACAAGCATTTTATTCTCTTCTTAGCTATTGTTAGCTAGGTTAATTAGGCACATTTTCAAGAGCCTTCGTTTACTATCTCTGAAAATGCGTCTTGGAGAAAAAAAGCAAAGGAAAATGAGGGTAATTCAGTTTGTTTGTTGAAAGCCGCCCGGAGTACTTGCACAAAAAATTGGTACGCTGATACCAGCTTCAAAAGAGCATGCATTGTCCCAATGACTTATTATAACCGAGAATCTCTCTCATGCGCACTGTTTTACGTGTACTAGAGAGCGTGTGTGCTTGCATAAAGAGAGGAATAGGTAATTTGGTGTAATAACATAAAAAAGTACAAGTTACTCTTCTCGTGGTTTCTTCGAGCCATTTTACGGAATCATGATTACTTTTTTACTACTCTTTCCACTCTTCTCCTCCTCTCCCACATTCCATTCTCATTGAGCACGATGTACCTAGTAATCCCCGTTTTACGAAAGTTATACTCCGTTGTAAGGCTGTGTAGCCAAGTCAAAATCTCATCACACGATCTCTACCATCACTCTCCTTTGTTCATGAATGGGCTGGGGCACGTTTTTGTCTTCTCCCAAGGAATTTTTTGATGCAACAGGGTTTTCTCGAAATTAACGACGACGCTGTAGACAGTGTGGAAGCTAAATCTCGGCTTCACGAACAAATCTTCCTATCCCTAATCCACACAATCTCCCAGCACCCGTCAATTAATTGCAGAGAGACGGGGAGATGCAGTTAATGCACGATTTGAAGGTTTTTCTAAGCATTCCTTTAACTTGACATCACACACACAAACCAGCGCATTTACACCGACTTTGAAAAAAATCTTTAATTTTTTGGTTAAATCCACAGAGAGTTTGATTGGATTATGAGGACACACAAAATACATACCTAAGCGCTGTACAGCTTAAAAAATGCTACATGCACAACTTTGCCGTTTACCACAAAACAGACATTTCAAAGTTCATGTAGATTTCCTCTCAAACCGGTCTCAATAGGCAATTTTGAGATTTACACAAATTGTCTTCACTCGAAATCTTTTTCATGATGATCTGTAGCAGAAAAAAAAGTTTGAAAAATTAGTGGTGCATTATTTTTTTCCACGTCTCTATTTCAAAAGCGTTTGAGTCGGTAGCATCAGCTTAACAGTTTCTCCTGCTGAACCTTTACGGACCAACAGCCCATATGCATGTATCGCACAAATCGCAGCATGTCGTGAGGATGATTACAACTCTCCACCTAATGGATACCTTGTTATAAAAATTCAGTGTAATTTTTAAATTTTCTGTAGTAGACAACCGACAACATAGTGTATAGGTATAGTGTACAGGCAATTACATTTCTCTTACAGTGTACAGCACTGTAATAATCGTCATGCAATCACAAAAAATTGTCCCAAATTCATGGCATAAGAGAGGCTTCTCATGAAACGTATGTAATCTGAACAAAGACGGAACACTTATTTCCTCCCCCTCCGCTGGATGTGCTCCTCTCTTCCCTTCAGATGTAATTATAATGGTTTCTCTTGTCCGGCGGAGAATGATTATGAAGAAAATTTGGTAGTCTCGGTGTATACGTGTGTGTTCCGCTTTTACTCAAAGGATCCATACGAAACGCCGCTTCAAACGCTTAACAGAGAATGTGAACTGAAATGTGGGAGGCCATACTAAAATCTGCTTCTCATGTTCTCTAAACTCGGCGATCCTCGGTAAAAGATTCTCTCATGTTTGCGAGTAAGTGTTGGAAATACGCATGTAAACAAAAAATAGTTGAGATTCCAGCGTCGTCATCATTGTCAACAGTAATCTATGATGAATGAACCTGGGAGAGAGAGCTCTGATAAATCAAACGCGTAGCTCCCCTTTTTTCTGAGAAGTCATTCACAAAAGAATGTTCCCAATGTTTGTCCTGTCCTTCAAGATGAAGTGGACGTCATCAGAAAAGGAGAGAGAGAATATAATTGTCTCTGCTACAGTGTACAGGTATTATCTTGACAGTTGAAGAACTACTGATTTACTTTTTGTGAAAACAAAGTTGACTATTGGAGCAGATTGGAGATCGGTGAGATTCACACAACAGTGGTTCCTCTGTTTTGTTACGAAAGACACTCGCGACGAGAGGGGACGCAACGTGGAGAATGGGATGTGAAGCTTTTAAAAAATCGAGGTTCGTGTGACTCTCGCTCACAACAGTGAGCTGGTGCTCCTATCAGTTTTCGAAAGGTGATGTAAAAATTTTGGGATGGGAAGGCTGACAGATGTAAAACTCGAGAAGTATGTTAGTCTTTTACTTAATCATTGTCAATGTCAATCATCTTGTCCCCACTAACCGCACTGTACGTACCATACCTTGGGATTTTTTGGGATATTTATCACGTTCACATTTATGTCGTTTTACCTTTAGACTCATAAGTTTTGCTTGTGACGCTTTGATTATGGAGCAAGTCTGATTACATACCGATTTGAGCATTTTTTAGTCCGCAAGTTCTCCGAAAGATTTTGATTTCGCTCCACATTTTGTTTGTGACGACATCACAGCGGATGAAGACTTAATCCTAGTTTCAAAGAAAAATTAAAGCGAATTTTTTAGATTTTTCTACGAAAATCCACCTCGTTAGCTTATTTTTTACCTTGAGAAAGTATTTTGTCACGTTATCTGAAGGATTTTTGTTACACCTTCGAGAAGAGACTTTGAAATTGTTGTTTCCTTTCATTCATACAGATATGTCTCGTTAAGCATTCTTCACTCTTGTTAGCACAAAGGGAAAAAATCAAACAGAAAATTGTATGTCTCGAGTTAAGTGGCACTTGAGAGAAGGATATGGAAAAGCATGTAGCACGCATTAGAAGTGACTTGAGCGTTGTAATAACTTACTCGAGAGGTAAATTACGTTGGTAAGAAGGGAGGGTTACAACAGCTCAAAGGTTTATTTATCTCTCAGGGAAAAACAAAGTATGTGAATGTGTCCAAATTTCTCTCTGCTTTGGAAAAAGGACGAGACCAATTATATAATGGAAGTTGGCTCTGTGAATGAGAAAAGTGGAGACCACAAAATGTACAGAGCCCAATAAGTCCTGCTTCATTTCTTGGTATTCAAAGTCTCAGCAAATGTCTGTTGTAAGTAGGATGTTTTCAGTAGAAAATGTTAACTTTAAATAGATGTCGAGAGAGAAATATCCTACATCATTTTCGTTATTCCCGTGAAACAATGCCGGCGAAACAATTGAGGTAAATTGTGCGGATGTGTCTCAAAGTATACACTATAGAGAGCTTGTTGTCAAGTTAAGAACGGAAAGCAGCAGGTAACCCTATAGTAGAGGAGAGAATCTCGCCAGGTGGGAAAAATTTTCTCCACCACACACATATCCGTACATAGTACGCACCCGCTCTGACTCTTTCCATTGAAATATTTCTGAGAGAATATCGCCCACCAATGCCGCGGAGGTGAGTCTATGGGCGGTTTTACGGTTTCGGTTGGGCTCTTCTTGTTGACCATCATTCATTTCCTCGATTGGGCTGTCAATGAGAGGAACTCTGCCGGACCGACGATCGTTTTGGGGCTTCACAAAGCGATCCACTGATGATAATCAGACCAGGTAATGGAGTTGTGAAGGGAGAGAACTGCTCAAATCACTTGAACAAAAATCAAAATGGAAGCAGGCGAGCGCATTACACAACATTCCATCCAACATCCTAAAGTGATTGCCTACAGGGCCTAAATACCTTCGCTCTTGTTTCATGTTACTTTCCCATTATCTCAAGAGTTTCAAAACACAGAGGAATCTCTGTAAAAGCCGCTAATATACAAGTTGTACGCATGGATGGATGGAGTGTAGTAATGAAGAA
Organism: Alloscopus bannaensis; assembly: GCA_027743745.1. Classification (NCBI taxonomy): domain Eukaryota; kingdom Metazoa; phylum Arthropoda; class Collembola; order Entomobryomorpha; family Entomobryidae; genus Alloscopus; species Alloscopus bannaensis. The sequence goes on along the minus strand of JAHZMW010003555.1, from coordinate 73,144 downwards.
AAACAAACACGGGTTGGCTCACCTGTCAAAATCGCATTCTCTCTCACTCTCTCTACGATTTTTATAGGAGAGACCAGAGATATTGAGGAAATGTAGACTCTGCTCTTTGCCCTCACTCACTTCAACGTTCCTCGTTTAAAGCTATTTGGGGAGCCGGAACACTCATTTGGAGAAATGAGCCCACCGACGACGACTCGAAAAGGTTGAATCATCATTAAAGATAACGTCCAGCTATAAGCAGTTCTTATCGCACGTATCCAGCTTAATATTCCTCTTTCTTGAAGAATTCATAATACATTTCTACGCTTAAATCCGTTTTTAATGCGTGGCCTTACCTCTTGTGTAGCAGAATGTACGCAATCACACAAGGGTTTTCCCTCACTGTGATTAACGTAAAACTCTCCTCCTCCCACCTTTTGCTTTATAATTTGATGCCGGTAAATATGCAATTGCCGCAAAAATCTTTTTACATTTCTCAAGTCGGAGCGATAAACAAGTGTGTAAAAACTATTATTCTGCAGAGTTTGATAGGAATGGAAATGAGATCCTGGAGAAACGCTAATAACTTTTGATTGTCTCTTTGGAAAAAAACGTTTCAAATTGAGTTGTGGACGAGGCACCACGATACAGAAAGAGTGTTTTAAAAAATCCAGTGTACCACCAGAAACGAAAACGCATCGAAAGCATATGATAATCATATAGATAATTAATGGGAATTATGGGTGTCCTTCAAAAATGTAAACATAGCTGGAAACATGTTCCATGTCGTTTTGATACGATGATTGCAAATGAAATAAAGTGCTTTTTTCTCCGTCATGTGATGTCCGCTTGAAGGAGAGCGGAGATACAGACGGGAGAGGAGAGAGAGGAACGTGCACAAAAAAAAACTACGCGAGTACGAAGTAGTAGTATTAGTAGTAGGATTGTAATATGCAGATTATGTGCGAGCACAAACATATTATGAGTAGTAGAATGTTTTTTTTACACTCCGCCTAGCCCATAACGTGTTTAATTATGCATTACCAAATTCAAGTGCAAATTAGTTACGTGAAGTCGAAGAAGTGACAAGATCCGGTCTGGGACAAGACGGACGGTTTTATGTAAATTATAGTGGAAAAAGTTTTAAAAGAATCTAACGCTGTTTTTTTTTGTACGACGAGCCTATATGTGAGAGAGTACATGCACATTCTCACTCCAAGTCTGCATCATGCATACGCTTCACATTATTGAAATATGCGCAAAAGCCCAATTTACAGAGTAAAGAATGCAGAATCGAATCGCAGAAATTATTACAGTGTCAGTCTCGGTCCATTAACTTGTCTGCTTTTGTATGCAGACTTGTACATTTTATCCTTTCTCTCCCTCTGTCGCTCTCTTGACGAAAATCCTCAACATACTTGAGAAGGGCATTTGGGCAGGGCAATCCGAGACAGATGAACAGTTACCAAACGACGATGACATGACATATGACACGGTTTTTTAAAAAGAGTGGATGGATCCTCAGTGAGATGCAGGTTGAGAAATGCATCTCTCTTATCAACCCGGATACACTCCTTGTTTCTCTCTCTTTTATGGTATCAACACCAAAATGTCAAGTCCACATTGAGATGGACAATGAGACGAAGAACGTCGGAGAGTTGTGAGTCCTCTCTCTTCTCTGGAGGAGAAAACAAGTTTTCCAGTGGGCGAACCCGTGATAAATCTGACAGTCGGGTGAAGCGATTGCATAAAATGAGCAAGTTGATGTGACATGCGGTGATCCCGTATTGAGTTTTTTTTGGAGAAGAGTGAGAACAATTTTTCTTCAAGGAAAGAAACAACATTCCATGGAATTTTCCCAACTTATACATAGTATTTCGCCATTTTTCCTTGTAAACTTGTGAGTACTAGTTGATATGGACTTGTTTTGAACGTTGTTCTATAGTACTCATATCGGATTTATTACTTTTTAACCTTGTTTTTATGCACTTTTAAATGTATCTTTTAAAAAGCATTTGGCATGTGGTTTTTTTGCAATTTTTTTGTATTTTTTCTGTCTTTGCAGGGAGGTCGAGTTGAATGTGAGAAACAGCAATGTCCGAGTCTTCAAGGATGTTTCTTCATTGTAATGGGACAAAAGGAAGGATGCTGTGAAGTTTGCAAAGGTATGCGAGAGATTTGAAATGTGGAGAGGGTTGAGAGAGAAATATGTTGAAATGACTTTTCTCAAGCGAGAGTACTAGTTAACAACATAGTAGGCTGTTTTTATTACCTCGCAATTTACACAAGAATACATGGTCATTTTATTGACTGCATAAATTATTGGATTCCACATCTCTTTGGCCTACGTTTATAAGACAGAATACAACGTGTTGTCCAGTGTCCACGTAGTTCGTACGTGTGGCAATAAAATGGCAATTGTTTCTCTCTGTGAGAGAAGCACCTCACAGGCCAACGTCTGTGTGTACATGTCACATGAAATATTTTTCCCTAAAAATGTTGGAAAGGAGAAAAACAGGTTGAACTTTTCTTTGAGACAAAAAATATACTCTGTATGGTTTAATAGGATTGGCTAAACTGTTATGACATGACACAATGGTCGTTATTACGTAGGCAAAAAAACCGACAGGGTTTCAATGAACTCATTCCACGTTTTATGACTTTTCCACATTCTAGCCATTTATGAGTAAAGTAGGTTATATAACTGTCAACGACTCGATTATCCATCCGCGAAAAAAAGTGAAACTTTCAATGTAATTTTACAGCTTGTACGAAGCTTTTTTATGGATTTTCAAAAGGATTTTCCAATTTTTGCGAAGATATCTTTGTGCAAAAAAATTCCACATAAACTCTTTTTCAATGCCACAGTACAAGACAAGTATTCATCTTTTTATCATGATGACACAAAGGGGGAAAACGTTATGATCTTTTTGAGTCAAAAGAGAGAAAAAAAATCCCTGTTTTTCATAGCCAGCGAGTCACCAATGAGAACAACGAAAATGGGGTCATCGAAAGAGCCTGAGGGCAGTGGCAATTAAGCTCTGATTTTTTTTTTATTCAGAGAACAAACGTAGCTCTTGAAGCATTTTTGTATTTAATTACTACAGCGATTCCTCTCAAAGAGAGAGAGAGAGACATGAGAAATTTGCCGCTTTTCATGTCACTCATATTCATACTTGAAAAACAATGTGCCACACCTTGGACACAAGAGGGGAAAATATTTTTGCAAGAAAACCAGTTGAGGAGTTGAGAGTGTGTTGAGATAATTAGTAATTTGCCAGTGAATCCTTGCAGATATCAGAACTGATAGTGACGCTGGCACACACCACCCCATATGCCACAAGTCAAGCCTAAATGTCATAATGCCAATGACCAGATCGAGAGCGACCAGCTTTGCGGCTGATAGACTGCCTATAAGATTATTAGTATACCTATGCATGCCAATCTAAATTCTTGAGGATTTACTTAAGTTGCGATAAGCCTTTGAGTTTTCGCAAAAGCTAAAAATAAAATTCTCCTCTTTTCCCTCAGAAAGATGCGAATAAAAGAGTGAGAGATAGCAGGCCAGGCCATATGAGCATCTCATAAAAGTCATGTGTCAGTTGAATGGGGACGATGAGATTTTTGTATTGACTTTTTGTTGTTTTGGATTTCGCACAGGATGCAAAGTTGGTAATGTGACATACGGCAGTGGAACAGAGACGATTGAAGGCTGCTCGAAGACCACATGTAAAGCCGGTGTCCTCACCAAATCTCAAATCCATTGTTACACCCCATGCACCCACCCCGTGCCCGCGAAACCAGGTCAATGTTGCCCAACTTGCGAGAGCTGCAGCTTAAATGGGCGTGAATACCAAAATGGGGAGGAAGCCATCCTTCCGGAGGATCCCTGTGTCCGTTGCAAATGTCAACGGGGATCTCTCACCTGCACAAAACATGCTTGCCCCGTCCTTGCGTGTCCGGCGTCAGCGACGTACTTGGAGAAAGGGGAGTGCTGTCCCCGGTGCAATGGGAGTCGAAGTCGGTACATGCCTCCCAAGTTGTGTCTTCTTGGGGAGAAGGCGTACATGAACGGGACCGCATTTCGGCTGGATACGTGCACCAATTGCACTTGCATCGAGGGCACATCAATGTGCGAGCGGATGTCTTGCCCACCGCTGGACTGCGAGCCTGCACATCAGACCGTGGCTCAAGGATCTTGTTGTCCCAAATGTGCTGAGCCAGAGCCTGTCTCGCCGAGAGCGCAGTGTGTGTGGAAAGATGTTATTTACAAGGTAAGGAAAGAAAGACGGCCAACCTTTTTCTTTACACTTACGCTAATGTAAACAACAATATGCAAAAGATGAGGAGAAACTTGAAGTGCATAAATACGCGCATAAGTATAACATGCACACATGGGAGCTTATCCAAAATAGATGCACTGTATCGTAGCGAGTAGATAACATGTTCTTTCATCACTCTGTCAAATATTTCACCACGCTAATCTCCACTGTGGCTCACTAACTCCATATTTTTCTGTTTCAATCCCTCCGAGTTGAGTAGTAATAAAAATGTAGGTTTTACTCCTAAATACTTTTTTAAAACGAGACTCTCTGCTCACAGTAAGAAACGGTAAATGAAATGAGACCGAGCATTTCCCACCAGTTTGTCTGGAATTCTATAGCAGTTTTTACACATAAAGGGACGTGTAGTCTTTATCTTTTGTTTTAGCTCCTTTTCCCAGAGTGTTTTGATAACGTTGGAGTGAAGTACAGGCGAAGGAGAAGATGGTCATAAATCACGTTGGCTTAGAGCTTTCCGCTGTTTTTTTGCAGCAAAACATACGTAGCTCTCGTATGATTCTGTTGCAAAGTTGCAATTTTGTTAAAAACAGCAACCAGTGTAGATGTACGGATGCCACACGCAAGCAGAACGTGTATTCTTATCGCAGGATACTAATATATCCGAGTACTTTAAAAGCATTATGTGTGTCAACTGACACTGATTTAACTGCATAAATAGACACAAGGGAGCTTTTTCTGCAAAAAAAAAATCAGTTTTGTCTCGAGCGAATATTATTATATTCGAATGTACAACATAAACCATACTTGTCTCATGCAAATGCAAACCGAGAAGCTTGTGTGTAAAAAATCTCTGCTCTTCATGTGAGTCCAGTCGGTTTCTTTTGAGTAAGAAAAAAATCACCCTTCTCGTGTCCTATCAACACTTTATTTCGTAAACTCCACACTGCTACCATATTACCAAATGGAGATTTTTTTGCTTTCAATTCCACATCCTTGTTTAGAGTGCAACAGTACCACATGCAACCAGAGTGAGAGTTCTCTGTGATTTAGCAAAATCATACCGTTTTCCTCTCTACGTCGCCTGACGAAATGATGAAAAGTATGATTTTTCTTCTGCACACTTGCAGACATAAGACAAATACAGCACGTATCGTGTATCGCTCGCATTTATGTCGTTTGCGCTGAAAATGATTTATCAAGCCGTTCGAGTTCGTATCCACTTGCGTCCAGAAAAAAAAACTGACTGCAATTAATGATCTATAAGACAAATATTTACATAAAGCCCATTACCACATGCGAGGTTTAGCTATATCAGAAAGGCATATTATACATGAAATGATGATTATTATGATGGCAGAGATTTCTTTCCAGCGAGACGTGTGTATTATATAACAATAATTATATGATTTTTTCTTTTTCTCTCTTTCTCTCTAGAATGGCGAGCGATGGGATGTGAACAGCTGCAGAAGTTGTATCTGTGACTGGGGAAAGGTTAGATGCACGGAACAAATGTGCCCAAAGAACTTGCCCTGTCCTTGGGGCTACAAGCTGAAGTATCTTCCAGGCAAATGCTGTCCCGAGTGCGTGGGAGGTAAACGAGCTGAATTAAGCCTTATATTTTTTTCTCCTTTTCATGTCGACGTCACCGCCATCATCAACATCATCATCAAGTAATCTCACAGCTATAACAGTAAAAAGCAAGGAAAAGATAGTCACGATAAAGTACGCTGAGAGCAATGTAATATACATTTTTATTCCTTAACGTGACTTTTACTCTCACTTTAATTTCCCCATTTGAACTAAAATGTTTCCCTCATCCCATCAAATTAGTGGAAACGCGCTACATTTTACAAATCAGGCTGAGAAATATGACCATCATTTTTACTACACTTTTAAACATTCATCATGTGATGATCAATCTATGAGGTTTAGTATTAAGATGATGATGTTGAGCATGGTTATTGGTTATAGTTTATCAGTTTTGGATGTCAGGCGGTTTCTGACCTCTTCACCATCATATTTTTCCCTTTCGTATCTCACGACTCGAGCAGTCGGCGTTATTTTTTCATGCGTGCACACACATACACTTAAAATGTATGCTGAGTGTGTGCGAAATGAACTTTTATTTTGCCATAAAAATGTATTGAATGAGCATTGGATATTGGACGAGAGAGAAATTGTAATGGTCTCGATTTTTTCTCCGTATGTTGTATAGAGGATGGAGTTTGTACCGTATTTGGAGATCCACACTACCGAACTTTCGATGGCCGTGTTTTCAACTTCCAAGTAAGTTTTTTCATCTCGCAATAATAACCTGCATAAATGTGATGAAAGTAGGGGAAACTGAAGATAATTCTTGTTTTTTCTTCTATTCGTACATCATGCAAGCGAATAATCGAGAGCTCATGATTTTTCATGGAGCATTCACGAAACTTGGAACTTATCTTTCTTTTTTATTAACGTGTAGGGTGCCTGCAAGTACGTCCTAACTTCAGATTGTAAAACCCGCTCGTTTGCCGTCCGAGTGAGAAATGACGCTCGAGAATCTCGAGCATTCTCCTGGACTCGAACCGTCACTCTCAAGGTCCGCGAAGGGAGAGTGACGCTTGGGCAAAAGATGCGAATAAAAGTGAATGGGAAGCGAGTAGCGCTGCCGTACAACCATGGAACTTTGAGCATTTATCAAGACGGCTACTCCGCGATGGTAGAAACAGGCGTGGGCGTGAAATTGTTAGACGAGACGGGGTGGGCCTGTGACTCATCCCAGTGCATTCGGGCAGTCTTGGAGAGTTGGAGGAAAGAAAGCTTGCACAAGGCCGGAAGAAGGTAAAAAAAAGTACAGAATTTAGTAGTAGAAGAGAGTTATGTATACAAATCTGGTTACGCGTGGTGCACAACAGAGCACAAAGAGAAATTTCCCTGTGAATGTGTGCTGTGCTGTTGCACGACTATCTTTGGATGAGGATAATCATGATGTAATGTATATGTTTAATGTACGTAAAAAGCAGAGAGAAAATAGAGTGAAATGGGTATTTTTTGTGACTCCACAGTGAAAGGACCAGAGCCAACGTGCAGGAAGAATTGGAGAGCACGGCAAAATGCACAAAAGTTTTGTGAGCCGTTACGATCTCCATCATATGAGCAAAGCGTATTTGCCCCTTGTCAGAAAGCCGTTCCAATGGATCGCTTTTTCAAGTAAGTTTTCTTTTCCCTTTCAGTTCAATTGAATACTTAGTCATGCACACACCATATATCTCGATTGTGTGTGTGTGTGGGCGGACTTTTCGATGATTCCGCTTTTTTGGTGACATCAGCACTTATTTCTCCGATTTTTTTTTCTTTGAAAAGAAAATAAACTCTTTTTTTCTCCTTTGTGTTTTCTTTGCAGATCTTGCACATTCGACATGTGTGAATGCCCACGGGGGCGAAAGTGTCATTGCGAAGTATTTACCGCGTATGCCAGGGCATGTCAGAGGTCTGGTATCGAACTTGGAGACTGGCGTGAGCAAACAAACTGTTCGCATAAGAAAAGGTGGAGAAACTGATGGAAACGCGAGAACAACTTAGATTTAAAGTAGAAAGTATTTTGTAGGTAATTTAACGAATTGAGAGTGGGAGGTGGGAGAGGAGAGTTTTGCTATTTTCAAATGAAACAATTATACCTCATTACAACTGTATCTTGCACGATACGCGTGCTTAATCTAGTAACGAGTTTTATATTAAGTACTATTTTAATTAGTTCTGACATTACATCAGTATAGGACGCCTAGGAGAGGAGATATATAACATTATGGATGCTTTAATGAAATTCCTAAACCTGGTTTTGTATGCATCATACACGTTTCCAAAACTTCTTTGTTCATCTTTTCGTATTTTTCTCATGTACATAGAATACACTTAAGCGTGTAAGGTTTATATATTGCACTGATTTTAGCCAAGTGACTTGGGCTTGTGCCACAGACGGGGAGATTAGAGTGTGATGATGACAGGAGTGTAGGTTTTTTATTTTTGAAGACTATTTTATACACAAAATTGAGAGAATTAAAAAACTGCATTGTTTTTACATTATATACATAATGATTAATATTTAATATTTAATATTATTGTTTGTCAGTTTTGCTCCGAGCACAAGAGAGAGTAAAAAGTAAACCTACAACTTTTGTGTATTAACTCTCACATTTTGTAAAAATGATAAAAATAATTATGGCTGAAGGTCTACTGTAGGAACAGTTTGTTAATTACTAAAATTTCAAGAGTCCGACAATAACACGACAATTGAGTGTTTCGAAACTAGTGCCGTCTGATGTGTAAGTAACGACATGGAGTTATGTACCTATGAAAGAATCAGATACTCATACATAATAAGTTATACTGTGCTGAAAATTCAACTGATGGAAAGATATTCGGAAGGTCAAGGTTTAGAAAAGATTGAATTGAGTTTTTATTGATACTGAAAACGAGGACGACAAAAGCAATGATGATGCAACGGTTGCTGATGAAGTAAACTTAATTAAAGATAATGAGTCGATTTATGAAGAGATATGACGTTTGGTTACATGGAACGAAGTACATTAAATAAAATGTAATGCGTAATGCTGAGTAAACTTGAAAAGTCTGAATATTGTTAATATTTGTAGAAGACGGATTGTTATCTTAGTAAGTGTACTATACTAAACTTGTTAAATGATTGAATAGTACTATTTTCATGAAGTGTTCATAGTTTGTAGGGGATCGCTTTGATTTTTTTGTAAATAAAGCATGTATTACAATTATATGCTTACGACGTATTCACGGTTGAGAATGTCAGAGGTCCGCAAGTCTGTGTATTTATGGGGAAAATGAGTGAATACAGCACTAATTGTGCAATCGACTGTCCTCTCAGTATAGGTTTGAAACTTTGAAGTGTAGTTCCTAAAAAGTGTCAAAAATCTGAATAGAATGTAGCAGCTACTGTACAAAATTTTTTAGTCGGTCAACTTTGAAAGCCCCAGTTATCATCTCATCGTAATTGTGTATGAAAGTTAAACACGTCGACGCGAGTAGCGATGCCATACGACATAAAGAATGTCAGGTTTGTTTAAATACTGTTTTGCTCTGATATTTGATGAAAACTATAAGTAATAGTGAATAGAGTAGAGGCAAGTTTATATGAAAAGGAATACGTAAAAATCTCATCCGGTAATATATAACGTTAAGAGTTTTTTAAAAGTTGTAACCCAGTATTATGTTGTAATAAAAAACGTAGACAATATTGAATCACACTGTAATGTTTACCTGTAACGTACCGTGTAGTTGCAAATGGAGTGAGAAACATTGAAAAGCAAAAATAAATGCATTTGATCCATTTGAAATTGATAATATTAATAACAATATAATGTATACATCTTTATTTCTCAACTACTGTTCAAAATAGTCACTACAAGGTTAAGACATGGTATTAACACATTCAATAGAAAGACCGTGCGTTTACAGTATTCAGAGTACAGTATACATACATATATTATGCATCTTCGCATCAAACATTCATTTTTTGATATAGGTTTTTGGTAAGCATTTTCAACCTGTTTCTATATTGCATACGAATCTATATATTATATGCATATACGATCCACACATATACATTATTATTAGTGCTAGAAATCGAAGCTTTTATGTTCAACAGAGGCATAACTTTTGCACATTTTGTTTATACTATACCCTTGCTTGATCATCACCAGGAATTTTACTTTGTTTGTCTTAGGCTTAGGCGCTAGTAACACAAGAAATGGAAATCATTATGCAGTGTCAACCTCTACTATTTTGTATTGTACAGTGTGCAAAGTAGTACTCTTTGATTTCTTGGTCGGCCAACTAGTAACAATTAAACATATACCAGCATATACTTTGTAGTTTCGTGATATACGTATTTTCCATTATTATAAATTATGCACAAGAGCAAGTACTTTGTAGATTTGTAAAAATTTAGAAGTGCAATTTATCTACGTGATATCATCAGCATTCAATTCATACTTTGGAGTTTGATACTCATTCATACAGTTACTGTAGAAGTATGTTGTGTGTTAATTGTCAACCTTTCGGATTTAAAAGCTATTCTACAACTACCTTAGCCTAGTTTCTGTATTTGAATCAGCTACACACTCACTAAAATCATAAATGAATACGTCAAGAAAGTTTTGAACATTTGCGTATAATTTAAGTTTTAAAAAACAATGCCTGAATCAGTATTTCTGTCCAGATTCACTAAAAGTTACAAAAACCAATCTCCAACATTGGTTAGTTTTATCGCTAAAAAATAACACTTCTTCCCCGGTAGTTAAGAAAATACCTACCATTACCTTGTAAACTAGGAATATAATTTAGGTACCCAACCAAATCAACTTAAACCCACAGTGAAAAATGTAAAAACATTTCACGATAGCTTCTACCTTGTCTGTCTTTACACTAATTTTAGTTTCAAACCCAATTTTCTTATGTACACATATGGATTTGTTCCATAAGGAGTTGAAATGAAATCTAATTCTTACGCTTCTTTTTACTTGGGGGCGCACCACTGTTGTCGATTATGGTGGCCACGTTGTTCCACTTAGAAGGTGCACCTTTCTTTGTCCCCTGCTACAAAAAAATAAATTTACATTAGGTTCCTTATTTTTCCCCAATGTCGTTAGACATTTTGCCGAAAGAGAGAGAGAGGTGATACGTACCTTCTTTGCTTTTTCACAAGCAACTTCCACGTTCAGCTTCTTCTCCACCGCTCTCTCCAAAGTGGACTTGATTTCATCAACTGACATTGTCTCAATTTCCAATTCTGTTTTCCCTGTGAAAATCTCGACATTTTGCTTCATGAGAGTTAGCAAAAGATCTCCAGTGCCGTCATTGCAAGAAACCTACGAAACACAAAATGCTTTTATTAGCACTATTCACTAATCCGGCAGTAAATATCCAGATGAATACCAGTGTATCATATATTACCAAAAGCCGGGGAATTTGTCGACAATTTGGGCTCTTGTGCTTGGCTTCGCAAACAAATTCCTTGCTCTTTAATTCAACCTGTAGAAAGGCCACAGAGCACGTTATGAACAAAATAAACCACGCATTCTATTTCCTATTATTTAAATTTTGCATTGCTATCACTGTACCTTCTTTCCACACATTTTGTTGCTGACCATCGATGGACATCCAAGATAGGTGATGTCGCTTTTGTCCTTATGAAAATTAATTTAAAATTTTTTCCAAATTAAATTCTTGATTCAATTGAAAAGATAAATAATTAAATTTAAATTGAAGCAGTAAAGATCTTCAGGTGCGAGCAGCTCAATTTGCATACTGTTGCTGAAAGTTTGGCAAACAAAGGAATTGACATTGTTTCGGGTTTCGCGCCCAACTCCGTAATAATAATTTCAATACACATTTAACGTAATGTATAGGTCAACGACAAATAACCTCTCTTATTACACATACCTTAAAGACGATTGCCTTTGCCACGGCATTGCTGTTGGTAAACTTGAATTTGTTTTTGAAATCTTGCTGCTTCTCATCCACCTCCTTGAAAGTCATCGCTTTCACTGTTTGTTTTGGAGATTTGGGGGCTTTCGGAGCCCCAGCAGCCGCCGCACTTGGTGTGGAATCTTGTTTTGCCTTCCTCGGTGGTTTTGCACCGCTGGCAGGAGTTTTTGGTCCCCCTTTTTTCCCTATAAATGCATGAAAATTTTCAAATTGGTCATATGCACTTTGGCAGCCATACGTGTCTTTACAATTGTACAGTACCTGCAGCTTTTCCTTGGACGGTATCGCTGCTGGAACTTTTTCGCGTTGCTCGTGGAGTACCCATAATAGCGGCGGCGGCCGCCGCCGCAGCTGCCGCAGCAGCAGCAGTTTGTGCAGCAGTTGGTAATTTAGGCGTAGCGCCTGTTCACAAAATTATTTAAAAAAGTTATTTGCATGTAATTAGGAAGCACCTAGTGTGGTTTGTAATTTCACAAAAGATCAGAGCCTAATTCGACTATTACCTGCAGGAGTCGTCTTCGGAGCTCCGTTGACCTTGGTCGCTACCTTCTTAAGTTTGATCTTTGGCTCCCCGTCAGCTTTGCGCTTTCTTCCACCTGGGACAGCTGGCGGCGGCAGCGAGGCATTTGAAGGCAATCCGTTGATAGGAGCCGGACCTCCTGGAGTAGCTCCCTTTGCTTTAGGTGTTTTTGGTTTCTTCTTGGGCTCATTGACTTTTGCCATTGCGACCGGGAGAGAAGGAACAATTTCTGCCAAAAGCTTGTCCAGAGGAATCTGCACCGCTCCAGAGGACCCAGAACCCGAACCACCTCCGCTGCCTGCACATAATCGATAACATAAGAAATCGGTTATCAAAACTGCTACCTCAAAAATTAGAACATTTGCAAACTTTCCTAGCAAAAAATTACCTGAAGCTTCACGCTTAATTTTCTTCGCCAAGATCAACTCCTTGCAGTTTCGGACACCCTGTAGAAATATAGCGAAGGCTTCTCGCGGAGCGCTGAAATTCATATAAGCATACAACCATTTGCATTAATCCATTTGAAGAAAGTAGCCATTGTCCTTACAAAAAGCTTAATCAAAGTTTCCAATCTTTGTTGTCTCAACCGGAAAGTCATGAAAACGCTTTAGCTCATGAAAAGAAAGCATGGACCCACTCTAACCAGTAACTAAATCAGCAATTATCTAATGACTATTTCCTTAATTATTACATTCTTCCTTTCCGAGTGGCATTGTCACTAAATGTCAAAAACACGAAGCACGTGTATGAAAAGCTTACTCAAAGCAAAACTTCATTCATGAACAAAGCCCAGAGTGAAAGCCAACCAAGTGTATAGAATTTCAGCTAACAGGCGCACGACAAATCAAGAAAAAGCGAGGCAAAACCCTACGCTACTTCTACGTAAGAACGCACATGCATAATCTGAAAGCATTGCAAGTAGGCATACACAACTCACGAGTTTTTTTTAGATAGCTCTATTTTACACACTCGCAATCGCAAACATGTGCTGCTATTGCTATGCGGTTAAAATAGACTTTCAGAAATAAAATCCAAAATGCTATTTTTTGGACTATAATTTGATGAGCTTGTTATTAAATGTAGATGATGATTACTTGGCTGGTGAAAAGTTTCACGCCCATGATTTTGCCCTTTCCAGCAAAATTCCCCTAACCTAATTTTGTAGGTAAATAACTCAAGCTTTCGACCAGTTATCCGTATGTTAACACAAATAGCAAAGATTCGTTTAGGATTCAAAGTTAATATGAATGTATGTGAAATGATGTACATGCTTTAGAGCAGTTCAGAGTTGAACAATTAAATGTGATTACACATACGGTTTAGCGCATATAATGGTAGTTGAACTTGAATATTTTCCGAAGATTAAATCCAGCTGCAGTGTTTGGTTATTTCGGGATTAAAAACTGAGATTTGCATATACCTGTCTTCCAACCATTCCAGGAGAAGGTCCACCCTCGCTTTAGAGTCCAACGCTGCGGTCTTAATGTCCTTGTGCTTCTTCGACGGAAATATTTCCGACGCCAACAATGGAGCAGTTAGGTCAAAATAATCGAGGTTCAGCAACTTGACCCGATTCTTGAGAATCGCTTTCTTCGCGTTTCGATCCATTTCCTTCCAGAAAAAACGTTACTCTTTCTGCAGATACACAGGAAGACCACACACTTTTTCAATGCACTCGTAAATCAAACCTAAAAACGTTTCCTCCAAAATATTTCTTAAATTCCTCCAAAAAAATCTTGTAATATTTTTTTACTCGCACATGTTCTTTAAACAAGATAATATCTCATAAAATCTTGTGCTATTGTATCTCGCATGGAGAAATACAAAAAAGATCAAATATTTGAATGAAATTGGAGGAAAAGTAGATTGTGTCGTACTATTTTATGCATTGATAGTGTGCATTGTAATGTGCACAAGAGCAGCTGCTGTTGCTACCTTGTAGGGAATACAGTCAATCAAGACCACGTATATGGACCTTAACCATTAGAGCGAGTGGATAGCGTAAATACACAATTGTAACGTATGCTCTCTCTCTCCCTCACGAGATGTGAGGAATTTAGGTCTTTAATTTTTTTCTCACCTTCTTTAAAATATTTATTTCTCGGCACTCCAGCACCTACGTTATCTCACTGTGCTCCGCACACTTTCACCTTTCTCCTCGCGAATTTTGTTTCCCAAAATTTCCAAACTTTCACCTTCGAAATTTCTGTTGAAATCGTCAAGTGTGAAAAGGCGCCAAGTCGTGTGTGGCGCGCGTTACTTGCTCCTTATACAGAATAGATGGAATAATATGTTGTTGTTGTTGCACACTCTGAGCATAACCTGATCACACTGTGGATGGAAAATCCGTAACGGCCGTGAGTAAGGGGAATGACGCTTTTGGTTTATACAACTTTTGCTGGGGAGATACCCATTGTGAGCATGGGTGGTGGTGGTCCACAATATCCTCCTTCGTGTACCTTACTCATGCTTTCAAGAGCATAGCGTGGTAACGTTAAAAAGAAGTACCTCGGTATTGCTCAACTCTCGTGGATTTACTATTGCGCATCTTATTTCACTCGAATTCACTGCGAGCATTAGAGAGCCCAATCTTTAGAGAGTATGCACGGAATATAGCAAGGGTGGGCTTCAGCCACGTAGATTAACGCTTGCTATGTCGTCCTGTGTATGCTTTCCATCTGCAGGGCAAGCATGGAGGGCATACCTCTCGAGTGGTTCCACGTCCGCGTCTCCTGTGCTACAAGGATGGATATGAGTTGTGTGAGCTCCTCACTCACAACTCGAGCCCATATAATGTATAAGCCTCGTATGAAAAGCTAACGAAACAATCAGCGAAGCTCTAAGAGTTTTGTGTGAGCTACTCCTGAGGTGCAGAGTTTAACTCTTGTAGGTACGTCCACTCAGATAATATAGTAATGACGACGTGTATTGCACAGAGAATGTGTGAGCGTCTTGAAAAGTGGTGCACACACTTGTAGTACACGGTCTCTAGTGTGTCTCGCGTTTTTTATGTATTGGAAAGAGATTGTGCTCGTCCTTTCATGTTGAAGAGGACAAACTGAGCTTTGTGCTTTCGAGTAAATCTTGAGTTAGCATTAGCTCAACATCACACACTTGCATACTGAGAACATACCACTTTTTCACAGGTTTTGACTCACGCGTATGTTCGTTGCTTGTATGAGAGATTTTTTCCCTTGTTTTGCTCGACCATCTTTTTATGACCTTAAAAACGACTGCTACGTTTTCCAATCCTCCGTTGTTGTTGCTGAAAGGGGATAAAGTGTGGAGTTTATACAAAGGGAGTTGAGTGAGTCAAATGCATGGGCAGTTGTGTTGATAGAACACAACTCGTTTTGGGAGACACACCACAGGTACAAGTGTCTTGTGGATTGCGTCTCACCATGCGAGAATGCATTGAGCCGTTGATTTTCCCTTATTACCCATATGCTCACACAAGCCTACAATCCTATTGCCACGAAATAACCATCCTGCTTTATGTCTCTGAGCTTCTCTCAGCGAGAGAACAGAGGAATAACTGTTTTTTACTGAGGTGTTCTACATGCTAATGTACAGGAGATACATGCGAGACAACTTGTAAACTTTGGAGAGGGAACGAGAATCTATAATAATATCTTGTGTGTTCACTTCATACTCTTTTCCTCCGTATCATTACTCAAAGGCTGAACAAATAACGTACTAATTTACCTCCGCGGCACAAAACCAAAATTCACACATATGCATCTCCTGATGGCTTCGTGTGTGCTCCACATTTCTCACACTTATATACGAGATGTGTGCAAGTAGAGACAAATCGGAATCTCCGCTTAATGCAAAAGTGTACATCAGATTCACGCTGCTGCATTGTTCACGCACATGTAGAAAAAGGAGCATGAAAAATGCTGCTTCGTATGTAGTTCCATCGCAAAACGTGGAATATTTTATGTGCGCCAATCTGTAGATGGAATATCGTGTGTTTGTGTGCACACATGAGAATTCACATTGCTCACTTTGTGCGTATGTGATACGAGCTCAACTAAATGTCTGTGCTTTACATATCTTGGCCTTTGATTTTTAAACGCTTTTGTCGTTATCTCTCTTTTTCGCTTGACTACATAAGCTCACATAAGCGTTGATAGACCAAGATTGTCTGACTGTTAAACAAGTCAATTATAGCCTGCGCGAGGTGCTCGATTTCCTTTCGAGCTTCTCCGCGCGTATTTTGTTACATAATTTGTGTGTAAAAGTCTGAGAAGCCGTGATTTGATGATGTGCATTTCGCTCCGTTTAATTGAGGAAATGTGCTGTTTGCTCAGCGACAGAAAACATGGTCTACTTTGTCAATATCGTTTTGGCTTTTAACTTGTGTGTGGAAATGGGATGTGATGTGCAATTGGCTGAAATATGTTACTTAATATTGAAAAACATGGTAGACACGATGAAACAATTTTTGCTGACGTTTTTTGGCCCGAGTTTGCGTAGGGCATGGCAATATTTACATATGGTTTTCACATTTTTCACGGAACAAAAGGACTGGTGACGAAGACGCGAGATTTTAATGCTCAGCTTATAGCATACATCATTGTGAGGTTAGTGAGTGCGTGCATATGAGTCACAAAGTTCTAGGAGCACAGTTATGCTGCACGCTGACAGATGCGGTGGCAAGCATTAAGTGTGGAGGGTGCTGTTTACAGAAAATAAGAAAAAAGGACGCTTCGAATAAGGAGCTTCCATAAAAAGCACTAAACCAGCTTGCACATCCCCACATCTCTGAGTGAAGCTCTCGGCTTACCACGGCTGCACTCTGTGGAGTACCAGTGAGTCCAGTGTGTGCGGTGGGAATAATGTGAGGATGTACATTTACTTAGAGAGGCATAACATGTAAAGAAGTGTTGGAGACGACGCTTTCATTTTTTTGGAGGTATTTGTGCAACACAACATGTTACATGCACATTGTAAGCGGTTTGTCTGCGAAGAGCTTTGGCTGAGCACTGATTTGGTACGTTTCTTGGGTTATTACGTGTTCTCTTTCAACTTTGTTTCAATCTGGTTTCTCCCATTGCTGTTCTGTTGTTAGGTATATTGTATTAGTCAGCTCGAATGGCGGGTTTGCAAGATCATATCTAGGAACGTGCTTAGATGTTTGTGGAAATGAATGCGTACTTAAAGCATGGTAAGCTTACAATGCACTAGAAATTGTGCGTCTCCTTTAGTAGGTAGAAGAGATGATGATTCATACGAATTTTTTTTACTAGATATGTGAAATCGACTGTCGCATGTCGTTGTTGTTGGCTTTGTGTGGGCTTTAAGCTTGCACTTGATACTTGAAACTGAGCACATGATGCTCACCTGTAGAAGGTAGCATGGCACACTCAATACTTTAAAAGTTTGTGTTTGTTTTCTGCTGCGAGATGAGGGTCATGCACGTGGAAGTATAAACAAATTTACTATGGTTAAAAGCTATAGGACACACGGTGGTGGCTTAAAATTCGATGACAAGGAACTTCCTGTTTTATGAAGAGCCGTAATAAATTATGATCAAATTTGCATTTTTACACCCTATTCGTCTATTCAAATTGCGTTTTGAAGCTAGGATTTAAATGAGTGTGGTGAATGGGTAAATGGATGGTGCTAAAAATGTATGTGCACCATGGACAGTCCAGACCAATTCCTGAAATACTCCATCCGAAGGTAAAGATTATAGACATTCTTGACAAGTCACCCAAGTTGAAGGTTTGCGACTTGCATCGCAAAAGGTTTAAAAAATGTGCAAGTAATTTAAATAATGTTAATGACTCAAACGAGCAACTGGTGGGTGACCTTAGCTCTACATGTTCACGGCTAAGCAGATAAATGTTGACAAGATACAGACTAGGTGGTTCGCACTAGGATGATTGAGTTTATCAATTCAATGTCAATCAAGGATATGGCTAATGCAGCAGACAGTAGAAACTGCCAATGCCATGGCTAACGTTGATGTACTTGGTTAATGGGTAGTCTCAAATCTCAAAGGTCTCATTAACATAGTCCCCGTGGATGACGAACTAAATGAATGTGTAACGGAATTTTTGCTATAAAATCAATACTTTATTAACACCATACGACTAGCACGATATCGTATATCTTAACAAAAGTAAAAATTGCAGACGCACGCCTAGAGATTCACACAAGTTACAGGCGAGAGAATAATTTCTACATCAGAGAATATATTACAGTCAACATTTCAAAGCGATAGAAGACAATGGATTTTCAGTAAAATACTGTGAGATTTTAAAAAGTGAATATTATACTTCTATATATTATACCGAAGTAAAAGAGTGTCTTCCAAAAAGTAGCAAAGATGAGATTCTTTGCCAAACGTCATAGTGTTTTCAACTTGTACTTTAAAAACAATTCAGTATGAATGCTTTCTCATCTTTCATTTCAGTACTGCTTTGTATATCAAACTAACCCGTTCTTTCACGCGCAGTAAATGGTATATTTGTGACTTTTAACTATTAATTCTTGTGTCCCTGGTAGTAGGCATACGAGTCTTGGTCCAGGTTGGAGAAGGCTTTTGGCAAAATTTCTCCGTACTCATTGCTGAATGAGAGAGCCGAAGCCACGCGTCCACTGGCTCCTCCAATATTGCTGTAACTGTCTGGAGCAGCACTCTCAGCAGCACTTTGTGTTTGTCCCGGAACCTCTTGCTGTAATGCTGCAGCTACCACGGCTTGTGGCTGCTGAGCTGCTCCCTGCACATTTTTGTTCTGCTCAACCTGTTGGCCAAGATTATAGAAGCTTTCCGGGAGAAGGTGTTGTGGCTGTGCGTTTCCAGCAGATGGGTTCTGGAAAGCACCTGCAGGAAGGAAGTGATTTGGACGGACAACTAGAATGCAAACGAGTAAAATATTAAATGTGAGCATGAAATCGTTTTTCTTCGGTAAATGCAAAAAATGGTTTGTCCACCAACCTGAGATATCCTGTGGAAAGGCAACCGCCACCGAAACTAAAACCGACAAAATCAACGGAGTATGCATGATTTTACTTAATAAACCAAAAAAAAAACTGGCAACGCTAACGGACAACTTATATTTGGAGCAGAGACTTCTCGATTGTCTTCAAAGGATACACCTTGCCTATCAACACTGTTCAATAAGAATGATAGATCTGTGGCAAAGATTTTGTCTTATTTATAGCCCAAGAAAGAGCAGGGCCGTGCTTGGTGCTTTTGCATAGAAATACCATATAAACCATAAAACTCAAAGACGTTACGAGGTCTTTATTTCACGAGATCTCATACAACTATCCACGAACACCCAAGCCTGCCTTTTTGTCTTCCAACAGCTCAGAACTATCTTCATGCGAAAATCTCATGTGCTCCTATAAATGAAGGTGTCTGTCATCGTAAAATGATTTTTGCCTGTATTTGTCTTGCGTTGCATGATGCCTTCATTAAGTATTGTGCTTCTGAGTTACACACTCATTCACACTTGCAGCACAGCAAACGCAAACCACTTTCAATAAAGAACAGGATTCCATTTTACATTTATTGGCTGTGCTTACGTATATGTCCATTATTGGCACAATAATATTTAGGTTCGAGCTCTTTCACATTGTTTACTCCTGTTTTTTAACCAGATTGCATATTTGCAACAAGTCGAAAGAAATTGAAATAGCCTCATTACAAATGCTTTTTGTGCAAAAGGTGAGCCCTCTCTTCTTGTGCGTTATTTACTGTGACCAGCCGGAAGAACCTAATTATGGGATTGCATGCAATGTTGAAAAGGAAAGTATCATTTTTTTACTGAGATCTAACGCGATGACAAAACAGCGCCAGAGCTAGTCTTGCAAGTCTCAATCAATTGAAATTTTGTGGACAAGCAATAAAGCAATAGACGAAGTGGTGAGTTACATGCGTGATTACTGATTTGCGAGGAACAATGAAGCACGTCTCTAACCTCCAAACTTCCCATGCAGGAAACCCTTCCCTCTGTGCACAGTTTTTGGGGGAAGTGAAGCCAAAAAATGTTGCGTTTTAGCAATCATAATGTTATGCATCCAAATCAAGCAAAAGCCAGAAAAGAACCTTCGTCATTTTTTCGAGAATGATTCAAAACCATAATCGCGTAAACCATACGAATTGAGGAATTGTTCAAGTGTTTTGACTTTTGAAAGACAAGAAATGGCTCAAATGTGTAATTGTTGCGCAACAAACAAATCTTGCAAGTTTGACAAGACATTATTAGCACAAATTCTGTTGCACAGAGAGTTGCACCTCCGCTCCCATGCTATGCACTTCATTGTCCATATTAAATGTACATACCAGCCAATTACGACCACAATTACTTGGTTGACTCCATATTGTGCGACTACCTATACGTGATATACCTAAATAGATCTGAATTTACGCAACGTGAGAATAAATGGTCATCATTGGCAATGCTCTTGTACTTGGGCAAGTTGGTGGGAGCGATCTTGCCAAGATTCCCGAGAATCCTAGAGTTTTTATCATGATTAGGAGGTCTGCAACTATGTAGACAAGTAATTGATCATAATATGCACTTCACTTTGGAATCCATTCTCAAAACGTCAAGCTCAATGCTTAAATTTTCGGCACCTGTGATAGCTACAGTTAATCCTTTAGCATTCAGGCTTAATTATCTGCATAGCATCCTTACTTGTATTACATTATTGATATGAAAATCGAGATACCATTATGCGTTAGTTTCAATTACGCAAGCGTCGTATGTACAATGTACACATCATGGTAACTGAGCTTGAGAAAACAATGAGAAAACGGCTAAGTCGATAAGAAATGAGTGCATTTCCAGACAATTAAACAAACCATCATCGCTTTGAGTAGTCATCAGAATAAAATTAATTGGCTGACGATTGATCAGTGTGCGAGTGTATTTAAGTATAACGACATGACTAACTTTAAATTTATTGAGGTCGACATTATTCGAAGGTTTACACAAAGAAATTGGTGTGTATATTTTTTCCATGCTATAAATAGTCCACCACCACGCTAATGCTGCGTGTAATAGTTTCAGTGGTATTTCGTAGCATTGATAACAAAGTGTCCTATATGCTAATAAAAATTCGAATAATAAATTGGCCGAGAGGATTCTGAATATTACATCATTAAAATAACACAAACCTAGCCGGGAAGGTTTTATTAACTTCATCAAGCGTTCAAATATTACGCAAATGTAAAGGCGAATATGATACAAATCCAACTGTTGACATAATTATTTTTGTCTTTTCAATCTTCGATAATCCCCTTCTTGGTTGGAGAGACTGCCAAGTAGTTCTTTAACTTTTCTGCTTCTTTCAGCATCCCTAAAACATTAAAACACAAGTTGTAACAACCGGCAGAGCTGTATATCAATAGATGTAACGAGTATTTATTCAACTTAACCCACCTTATTGCTTGCTCCTTAAGCTGTTGCTTAGCCAAAAACGCGTTGTCCTTAATAATTTCTCTAACTGCGCTCTTCATCTCCTTCTTCACTTTATGACTGAGGCGAGATTCCTCTTGAGTCAATCCTTTGCGTTTTAATTTCTTGCGTCGATTTCCATCAAAGCTAATGAGTCAAGCAAGAGTATAAAACTAGTGAACGAAAATATTAGCTTGCTTACTGACTTAGTTTAGGTAGTTATTTCTATTACTTACTTGTCTTCAATTAATGGCTCGTAAAGCTTTAGCATTTTAGGTTTGTCCACTGCGATGGCTGGCAAGTCATCGTCAACCGGCCCTCCTTGCGGTAACACTATACTGCTATTCAGTTTTCTGGAAAATAATTCTTCGTGGAAACTTTCATTCGTCCATGGCATTTTTAGCAGTAGCATTTCCACTTTCATGGCTTTGAAAATCAAGTTATTCATTGGTCGCGTTCTATGTTGAATTTCAACAAATGCATTTGTGATATCAAAGATTCTTAAAAGAAGCGATAAAACTTGACTTCCACTCGGCACACCCTCTTCATTTTTAGATACTGTGTGACTTCTAACATCTTTCCAGTTGAACTGCTCACTGGAAATTCAAAACAAGTAAGCATGATGTTAGTCGACGCCTAATTTAATTAATAATATTTCAATAACAGTGTAAAAAGCATTCTTCCTTTACCTGTCGGCAGGACTGACTCTGAGAAAGTCAAATCGCCTCCTTTTGAATCTCAACTTCTCCGGTGGCAGTGACACTCCTTCTAGTACGTCAATTAGTAATTTGAGTACCTCCGGACAATACCGCTTGGAATCTTTACATAACTATTATACAAGACAAATTATTGAGCCTGTACCAACCAATCTAGCTCAAAAGAATCATCAACTATATCAATAAGTTATACAAAACTAACCTCATAC
Source organism: Alloscopus bannaensis (assembly GCA_027743745.1). Taxonomy (NCBI): domain Eukaryota; kingdom Metazoa; phylum Arthropoda; class Collembola; order Entomobryomorpha; family Entomobryidae; genus Alloscopus; species Alloscopus bannaensis. Next base: position 50,515 of record JAHZMW010003555.1, on the reverse strand, counting down.
AAAACATCTACCACTGCTAGAACCTTTAGCAATCCCATGTAGGAACTAATGTTGTATGAAGTAATTATGTCAAGCATGTCCACCTTCATTGGAGATAATACTCGGTGGCAAAAGTCTGTCACGCAGAAAATTCTTGAAAACATCTCGTAAAATATTATCTAAAACGGCAGAATAATAGGTAAATTAATAGTTGTACATAAATTGTCATGATTTTCAAACAACAAATAAAAAATACGATCAGTATGATTTTATACATACCTTGCCAATAGTAAGATCTTTGCTTTTCTTTGATATCAGGCTTTGAAGATTAATATCACCCTCCATTAGCTCAACGCATTTTACGGGGTTTGAGAGCAACAGAGTGTGCAGATGAGCCGTGGCCACATCTTTAATTCTTTGAACATTTTCATTATACGACTGACACGTCACTTCAACTACGAACCGAAGCAAGTACAAAAACAATTCCGGTAAACGATTTTTATCCGCTAATAAACTGTATTTCACTAATCTATCTGTAACTGTCTTAAATCTGGCTATATGATGCTCATCATCTTTAATTTGAGCTTTGTATCTTGTCATCAGTTTTTTAAAATCCTCGTACGTCTTCGGTATTGTTATAATAAAAGGAATATCATCATCTTTCCCGGATGTGGTATCCGTTACTTCAACACCAGCTGCTTGTGTCGTCGATTTTTTCTTGCTTTTAGTGTGCGGCGTCCCCGCCTCTTCATCATCAGTTAGTAGATCACTAAAAGCATCACTCTCTGACTCTTCATCACTTTCGTTGTCATCTTCCTCCTCCTCTTCTGCTGATGATTCGTCAACAGGAGTTTGTAATCTTAGCTGGCCATCGTTTTCGTATGAAAGAACAGGAATATCTTCGTACGCCTCAAACCTAAAAAACGTAGTGTTAAATTGTGTATATGTATTTACACGTTAACGAATAAATATCAAAATGCGACAAATATTATTATAATCAAATACCCGTCAGTCAGTTCGTCTGCACTCTTATGAGTTGGGACATTAGGATCTCGTGCTTGCATTCTCCTAATTCTGTCGCGTTCTAGTTTTTGTAATTTATTTAATTCTTCCTCTTGAATCTCCCCTTCTGTCTTTAAACGATTTGAGGCGAGACCTGTTTTTGTTTCAAAATGCAATTCGCGCACGATTTTATCGTAATCTTCTTTCTTTACAGGCCCTGGCTCCTTCGCTTCGCCTCTGTCTTTCCCAACGAATGTTAACAAATTTCTAAAATCAGGGGTTTTAAACTCTTCATCTAACTTCGACACAAGTTCGTATGTTTCGTCAGCTTCCTTTGCTTTCTCCATTTTTCGCATTTTCGAGCTTAGAATCAGCTCAGCAATGATATCTTTTCTGCTTTTTTGATCATCTGCTTCTTCGGTCTCGTGGTCATCCGATTTTGCCTTTACTTTTAAGAAGTCTCCAGAAAAATGAGCATCACTCACAAATTCCTCTGTGGAAAAAAGGAGCAAAGTATTAATTATCCGTTCCGCATCCACATTTGAGAAAAAAATATAATGCATGTACCATTCAATCGTTCATCCTCCGAATCGGTCTCATCACGCGGATCTTCGTATCTGTCGATGTCCGTCAGAACCTTTCCCTTGTGTGTCAAAATGTCATCCGTACTTGGCAGGTTAAATATCGATTTCTAAAACCAATACACAACCCGAAAAGATTAAATCCTTAACCCTGACGTCCCTGACACAACACGCAGTTTTTCATGAAACTTTACTCTAACGGTATGATATGCAAACAAACCTGTTTATATTGTCTTTTCTTCTCCATTACACTTCTTCGTACTATCTTCTCTTCCTCTGACATATTCTTAATTTTCTCCCCAATCCTTTTGTCTGTGAAAACGCTACTTTTGTTTCGAACTTTATACTCTTTTAGCAGCGTCTCCCGTCTCTGTTTAAAATCACAACAGCAGCATTAACAGTAAATAATGTGTAAAGTCATTTGGATGAATTCATAGATTCATACTAATATTTTCCATACCTTTTCAATCGCTTTACTTCTAGATATTCCCGGAATCCCTTTCTCATGCCGTCCTCTCCTTCCCAGGTTATCATGTTTATTGCGATTCATCCTTATCTCAAAGCGATTGTCCACCTTCACTTTTGTCGAAGCTTCACTGTTCACCTCTCCAGGACTCCGGAAGCTTTTCTTCTTGCTCCCATGAGTCTTCACCTTCCGCTTCGCCCCTCCGCCACCCTTGTTCTTCTTCTTAGTTTTGGCCATCTCCTAAAGACGTTATCACTTTAAAACACCTTAAAAGCTCACGTAACGTAACGGTAACCTAATTTCAGCAACCGTGAACCTAATCCCAACTATTATAATAAACCTACTACCAGAAACCAGCCACAAATTTTGTGAATGTTAGATTACAGTATAATGGAACGACGGAATGAAGCGCTCCAATGTAGCTCTAGTATCTTCCACTACACTATTGTCGTACAATTCTGAGGTGCAAACTTAATTAAAAACACTTTAAAATCACCTTAAATTCTCGCTGTTAAAATAAAAACACTGCGCACATGCGGTGCTTTCACAACTCCAAAAATACATGTGCGTACACAAATCATAGCACTTTGAAAGCGACTTAAGCCCGCCACACAATTTTATTGTGGGCACAGTGAGCCACTCTATGCGCCCCTTGCTATTACTATAAAAACTCGTAATATTTGAAGCTACAGAAATCAGTAATGCGAATGGGGTGCCATCTCTCCGGTATTTTATAAACGTGTTGCACACTTAACATTCCAAAAAATGCAACTCTCATCTTTGTTCATTTCTCTACTTGACGCAGTTCTGCGTAGTTAAGAGAGATGGCGCATGTTTAATGTTCGTCCATATTTTGGTAGTCGAAGTCGTTTCAACGAAATGTTGTGCTGGGCGGAAGCATAAATGCTGTAACACCCTACGAAACCTTTTCCCAGAGTTTTGTTGGCAATTTTTTATTTATAATTTGTGTAAAAAGCTCAAAACATACTGAAAAATCATTTATGGAGTGACTGTATAGTACCAATTTAATAGTAAGTGGTCGAGGTAAAAAAAGAATAAATAAAACTCTGTTTGAGTTCTGTTTGAAAATGCAGTGCAGAAGAACATCTCTCACGAATTGCTTTCTCCATGTTGTGTCATCTATTTCTGCTCCTTTTGTGTCACCATATTTGTCGTCTACAAGGAAAGTGATGTAGCTCAAGGCGAGAGAAACGGAGTGTGTGTGCGAGATGTCATGAAAAATTCATGGGGAGGGTGTGTTGTGCAAACACTCCTCTTTTGTGTCTATCTTGATTAAATGTAGATGAGCAACATATCGGAGTGATCCAGCAGCATGCACCGACGAATTCCCATTTACACAGAACCGACTTATTGAAATTGATTTAACCACTTTCTCCTAAAAAAATCCAATTCAACACACGCACAATATTGGGACTCTTTCTTTGCTACACTTGTTTTCATCACCGATGTACTTATTACAGCGCGAGTGATGTTACGCATAAATCATCAAGAAGGTAAGTATCTTACTGTTTAGTGAAAGTAATCGTTCGTTTTAAAAATTTGCACTTGTTTACGTTAATTTTAGGTTAACAAGTGTACATCCGTGATACAACTCTGGTAATAAATACCTACTTTAATTTAAATGCATTGCATTAAATGCGACAACTATACAAATTGTACTCGCAATGCTCAGTTGTTTATTATATATGTATTACAAATCTAATATCTTTTCGCATGCGATTTTCGCTTGTACAACACAAAATTGTACAACGCTCAAAATTCTTGTCTGGTATGCTGAAGATTCTCTTCGTTTTCAGTGCTCAGTGTACAACACGACACATGGCTCACACCACCACGACCAACCAAGTTGCTGCGCGATCATGTTATAAAAAGGATTTTCCGCTTGAGCACTTTTCCATTAATAAAATAGACTTAAAGGATGAATCCGATTTTATGCTAAAATCCTCTCGTCGCACACCGCTCCTCCACATAGACACCCTTCGCGTCCACCAGCATCATTTCAAAGAAAGACACAGCATCTTTCTTCCATTCTCATCAACTATTTACAAAGTTAACACTAACGACAAAAGCATCAGAGCTGGTTCGTTCCACTTTATCAGTGTGAAAGACTTTACTCATATTTATAAATGTTATGCGCATAAGGCAATTTAAATCTACTGTTATAAACTTATAAACTACAAATAGTGTTGTACACACGTGTATTATTAGGGCTAACTTTAGAAAAGCGTCCCCTTTTTTAAACTCGTCTCTGCAAACGCGATCTGCGCCTCCGTCATACTCTTTCAAATCCGCTTAAGATAAACTGCGAACGACACACGGGACATCACAATATTTTGAGGAAGTAACGTGTGTACTACGAAAACGATCAAAAGCGACTTTCCCTCTGCCGATGATGATCCGATGTTAGAAAATCCCATTAGTTATGGTATATGGTGTTGTAAGAAATTCTTCACTCTCTCATCCCTTCCGTTCGTTCAATGCGGAGGCATAATGCGGAGATTATCAAAATCAAAATGCAAACATCATTTTTCACCGTGTACGTGAAACCCAGCGCGAGTACCTTGTACCAATGCAGGTTTGTACCAATGAGCAAAGTTTTGTACTGATCGTGAGACGAGAAATATCGGATCACAAACACAATCTCAGTGAGGAAAAAATCCGTGCTCGATGCCGACTCTTAAACTCTGCTTTTATTACCAATAATTTGCTTTCACGAGATCACCATTATGTTGGAAAAAATATTTTTAATTAACAGATTAGGATTCGTGGCGGCTGAGCAGCATTCGTAAGTAATCTACACGAATGAATGAGTGTAAAGCATAGCATATCATGTTACATCATGCAATAGCAAGTCGTATCGTGTTATACAGCAGACAGGAAATATAAAGAGGATTTTTTCTTCCTTAACGGCCGTATTCCATTTACACTGCCATACAATTACTATACTCTTTATTATGTAGATGCAACATCATGTGTCTAAGTTGTTACGCGAGATCACTAAAACACTTCCTTTGTCAGATGTACTAATTAAAAATACTGCCTGTTTGCAAGTTGTGTGCATTGTTAAACCAGCGTATTTTACACCACTCCGTCTCCATCATTTCTCCAACTACATATTGTCTGCAGAGTCTAGATAATGCCCGTATCCGCGTAAAAGTGAAAAGAGAGAAAATGCTTCTTTTTATTATTACTCAGCATTTATTTTCCATTTTGAAAATATTTTCCCCTTTCTTCCCATTCCTCCTACATGCATTATTATATACACTCTCCTCATTATGTTTTTAGAGTAGAAATTATCTTTTAGAAAAACACAGACGCACATCATATTATACTCATTTTTTATTGTTTGACGCTTCCTGTTGTAACTTCAGAAAGAATCATACTTTTTCCCTAAAAACCATAATTTTTTTCCATGTACAGATACATGACTGTTGGCTCTAGCTTTAAGATTTTTTTCTGAGTGAGTCCTGTACTTACTTAGGCTTTTATAGCTGATAAAATTACAAAGAGAACAGAGAAACGACCACGATTCTTGAGTGTACAGAAAAATTTTAATTCATGATCACGATAAACTCTTGAAAAAAACATCATTTCGGCTACGAAAAGCATTGTACATACGACGCCCTTATATTATACTCCTGCTAAGTATACAGCGCTCAGAACAGAGCGTGTTCTTTTTACTCGCTGAAATTACTTCCATAAAAATTGTATTTTGGCATTTTGGAAGTAGGGAACATGTCGTCGTTTTTTTTGTTCTTTGCAAAGCTCTCATATTCCTTTCCTTTCACTTCCACCACATACACATGTACATAATCTATGTAACATGGTAAAACAAGGGATTTGATGGTGCTCTCTTTTCTCTCGTTCCTCGGTTGTCTGTGTGTGTCGTCTTACATTTTTATTATTGGTAGAACTCGAGCAATAAGAGCAAATAATGTTTTGTAATATAACGATGTTGATGTTGGCACACAAAGAGAAGTGTGAGAAGGCTATTATTGTTTGAAGCAGTGTTCCATTCATCTGTCCACACCATTTTTTCCAATTCACTGCTTTTTTTTTCTCGTCTCCACTATTCTCATTCTGTAACTGTACAGTCACTTGGTTTACGTCTCTCGCCTTTTTGTCTCTCTCGATCTTTTTTATGGATATGTATATTAAATTGTGTGAGCTCCACCTTTTCCCTGCTCTGAATGTAATTAAAGTGGTGTGAGCTTTTCTCTCCCTTTTTTCATTCATTTAATCACAATCCGTATGTGTCTCGGTGTACTTATGTTCGTAGTGTCTCAGGGAAAAGTGTACTTGTGACTATCTCTCTCGTATTTTTTTTCCTCTTCGCCTTCTCTGAAATCATAATAACGTGTGTAAATGTGGCTGCAAACTGGATGTAGTACACAGGAGATATTGTGACTTCTACACATGAATGTGTGTAGAAAAAATAGAGAGAAACTCTTTTTATTCGCTCACAGCCAAAGTAAACTTTTTCTCTCTCCTTCCGTTTTCCTCTGTTTACAGAGCTGAAGTGAAGAGCTCTCATGGGCCCTATTTAACGCTCATGCTCGGATCGATGTCTCCGAAGGAGTAGAGACACACGGAAAGGGAAGAGCAGGAGAGAGGAAAACAGGGAAAAACGGTACATGGAAAAGGGTGCCCGGAACGAAAAGATATGTGTGCTACAATTGTTACTACATCGACTCTTGCTGTTATTACTAATAACGATGATGATCCCTTTCAGGAACGAGAGAGAGATATTGATGCTTGCGCTTCCTTTTCGCTGCCGTACATGATTCAACATTGGTTGAGCTCGCTGTGGCTTTTTTTCTACCCTCTCATCACGATGATGATGATATCCTACGTTTCACATCTCGCCAAAAGAAGGCGACACTCAATGTGGAAAGATTTCTTCTACTACCATACGATTGGCTGGGGGAACGACTGAAAGTGTGAAGACTTCAACAAACAATCTGACGTCGCTGCTCAGGGCTGTTAGATATCGTATAGTTTGTACCATTTTCTCTGTGTTTTACCTTGTGTTCCTCATTAAGACAAGAACCTCAATCGTTCCTTCAATTTCTGAACCTGATTCTTCTCTCCTCTCTTATAATAATCAGAACAAAACAAGGAAATTAACCGTTTTCCCACTGGTAGACATGAAGTGCATGGTCTTCTCAGCAAACTTTTGAAAAAAAACATATTTATAATGTATGCTTTGCCACAGGGTGTAGGTACACAAGCCCATTACCATTTTGCAGGAGGAGGATGGTTGTATAATCATTATTTTTTTAAATGACTTAATAAAGTGAATTGCACACTGATAAATTCAGTGGCCATTTTTTTTCTTTGCTTGCACTTTACAATTAAGAATGGAACAGTGATCACCAAGAGTATAATTAGAGGAGTTCTGAAGACGAAACGTTTGTACGTTTTTTTCAAAAGGAAACGTTCATCCCTCTTTATTAAGACAAACCTATGATTGTTCGACACGAACATGGTGTGCGCATCGTGAAGAAACAAACATGCTCCCATATTCCTTGTGAACTTGCTTAATAGGCTCATAATAGGCTACATGATAAGGAAAAAAGGGCAGTTGACCTCGACAAGGAAGAGAGTTACAAAGCACATAGGAATATCGTATTTGATTTAAATGCACAGTCCTTGAATTTCACTTTGACAAGAAAATTACGTGACTTCTTTTTTACGTAGTAGCCAATTGTGCGTTTGAGATGAGAGACGAGGTGCTGGGTGCATTTAAGGTTTACACTAGAATCTCATGTAATATGTAACAACATCCTAGAGTGCAAACTCAGCCTCTAATAAAAACGCTTTATGTAATTTAATATCATACAAGACAACTCAGACACGTATCTTTTTTTAAAAAACACGATAACACTCACTTCAGACATGACTATAACCTTCTATAGTTGCTTCTGTTGAAAAATAAACAGATTTTTTTTCGAAGACTATTAAAACACGGAGGATGGGGAGAAAAGTTTTGAGATTATTTGGTTGTTTAATGTTAGACTTACTAGTACACATACTAAAAGTGTAAACCTTTCGTCATTGTGTGCCATGAATAGTACAAAGATTTTCCTCAAAGCTTCATCGACAAACGAGAAATGTTTTAATGGCCTGAGAAAACAAAGATAAAGTGAATCAGAGAGTTTGTATATTTATTTGGGCAAATACACACAAGAGTGAGGGAGGGAGAACATCATAAAAAGGCAATAATAAGCGATATGTGGTGTGCCTGAGATATTTTGTGAGGATGTATTGACATATAATGTAAGCAACGCTAACGAGGATATAATAGGTGCTTTCTTTGCCTACTCCTCCTCCTCCTCCTTATCAACACACAGACACACACGGACGATACGCGCAGAGTGTAGCCATTTTGTTGTGAAGTGTTCTTTACAAGGAGATGACGAGGATGATTCAATACAATTTTTCAGATGAAGATTAGTTAAAGCAGAGTTGTTGAGAAGTTGGTGTGTGCAAAGTGCAGACACAAGGAATTATTTGTTGGGTTTTCATTCTCAAGAAAATCATAGAGGAGTAAAACGGACTGAGAACAATGGCGAGCCTCTGCTTCACCACAACTATCATCTTTTCTTCTCATGTCAGGCTTATACAGATATATCACCGCGATATACTGATATATTACACGTTTGTGCGCTCGCCATTCATAATCACTTTGTTGAAAATGATGCTCTCTCAAATCGAATGCTGAAAGACGAGAAAGTAGTGTAACGGCTGTGATTAAGGTTTTCAAGTGGATCGTCTCTCGTAGTTTAACAAAAAAAGTAAAAAGCTTTTTACAATCCACTGTTGGACGAGATGCGGAACAGCTTGGCTAAATCAGAAAAGCTAACTATTTATCTTTCTACTTATGTCTTCATTCAATGCAGTGTATAATTTTCTGATTCTTTTCTCCACCAAAAAAGTTCAAACAAGCCTTGTCCTTCTGTTTGATTCACGTATTTCATCAACCTCAATCACTATGTGACTATTACCACAAAACAGTTTGCAGTTGCGATCTTCAACTGATATTAGTCGTAATTGTGTGCTCAGATGAATGGCAAGAATTCGTAATTATATGTAACGGATCTCCTCTCACAGATTCCACATTATCTGTGTTGAACATATTGTTTGCATGTGTGAAATGCTTTTCGTTTGCCAACTGACAAAAATTCCTGTTCAAAAAGGCTCACATTTTTCATCAATTACAATACGCAAAAGGATTCTCTCTTGAATTGTGAATGCAACTATCACTATGTAGTACTTTGCTTTACACCACATTTTACACACCGAGAGCATGCTATAAGCCTCTTGAACTCGATGTAAAATGGTTTGAAAGAGGAAAAGGGATGAAATGTGTATTTTATGAAAATCAAATTCACCACACGAAAAAATTACATCTGCTCTCGCTGTACACACAGAGAGAGCTTATAAATCCCCGTAAAAACTTTTTAATTCATACAGGCTCCACTAAGCTCTAGTCTATTGAGACTATTTGAATAGCAGAGTGCACACAGAATTTTGTAGTTTTCATTACAACCAACGCGCTTGTATATTTTTCTATGAAAAATGTGAACGAGAGGAAAACTGCGTTGTATACATAAGGTATTCAATATGGAAATTTATATTACCCCCAACCTGGAAATGTGAAGAGAGATATAAAAAGAGAATCCAAAGGCATTAGTTTGTTTTTCATCCAATAACATAATAGTAACGCGTACACTTTTGGTTCGTTAAGTAGTTGCTGCTCGTTTGGTGACGTTGCTATTTCTCTTCATTCATTCATTAATTCTTTCTGTAAAAAATCAACTAGAGAAGCATCTCCACAAACACACAAGAATCTCTCCCTTTATCGTTGTGTTCATGAGTTATAACCATTTTTCGTGCTTTTCTGGTTGGGACACTAAGCTGAAATCACGGCAGGGGTTGTCCCGATTTTTTACGCTTGCTCATTTTTAGCCAAACACTGAGGCAAAAACGAAACCATATTATCATTCAGGAATGGATATTATTATTATTATTATTATTATTTTGTGCCCTCTCTCACACACACTTGAATGATGTGTGTTACGCTCTTAATACATCCTTCCGAACGAACGTGTGTTCGAGTCATTTTTGATTCTCGTTCGTGTATTAAACACATCATCCATGTGTGTACCTCTGCAGAATACATTCCTCTTTGTTCCCTTGTCCATTCACAATCGTTGTAAAAAGGGGGAAAGGAGATGGTATTGGAAGTGGAGTGAATGGTTGGAATCTTTTATGCGAGTTTTTTACTGGTAAAAATGTTATATAGTCATCGCGTAGTTGTAATTTGATCGTGGCATAGCCTATTCAGCTCATAGCATACTTTCATTGGGTACACAATGATATTGAAATACGTTATGCAGACAGCGTAGTACCTATTATTTTTTGGCAGTGTAAAAATTAATGTTGGGATTTGTTCATTGATGTTTTACAAACGGTTCTGGTGGCTTGGAGAGAACTCCTGTGGATAGCTCTTCGATTTTCGTTTCCCCTCCGAGTTTGCAACTCTCGCATTCGTACACGGATGTTCTCATCACGCGTTTGTGGCCGTTGGTACAACTGCCAATGTAGCAAAGTAGCTATATAAAACCTTGAGATGCATCTCATTGTTACCCGTAGTGGGATGAATCAAGAGTGTTATTTTTTGTCAAAACCAGAAATGATGATGGAAATGAGCACTCTTTACCAGTCTGAGCGAAGCTCTGCCCTACGCTCCTGAATGCTAAAAGACGCAGTAAAAATTGCCTCTGCATTGTGTTCGAAACGTTCCGTAGGGCTAAGCCGGAACAATTGAAACGGTGTTATGTCAACATCATCTCTCTTACACTCTTTGTGCGGAGAGATCACTACAATGACACTGTGCTACTATATGCGGACACGGTCGAACGGACGTGGCAATGCCAAAAAATATTATGTTTATGTCGTGTCTCCTTCTGCAATGCATCAATTAAGGCAATAAATAAAAATAGGAGGTCTGTTTATGAAAAAAAGTATAAAAAAGGGAGGGCTCTCAAGTGTCAAGACCACAAAAGCCACAGTGTACCATTTTCAACATGATTTTTCAAGGGAAGGAGCAGTTGTACAAACTTTATTGGTTGTGGTGTTTCGCGTCCTTTTTATCATAATGCGGAATGGCAGTTTGGTGTTATACGAGCAGATGTGTGATTTGAATTCTTTTGTGTCACGTGGTTCGACTCACACTTAACCATTCTCATTTGACGAGAAACCAAGAGTTATTTATCATCTTTTTTTTACAACTGTTACATATTCATCCTTGTCACATAGAAGCTTTTGAAGTCTGCTACACTTTTTCAGAAACATAATAGGCATGAGACGACAGAAGAAAACAGGGAGAAAATCCTGTACGTTATGCTACCCTCTGCTCAAATTGAGCGTATGAATGATGAGGCAAAACTGCTCGCCTCCGTCGTTAGCTAACAATGCAGAGGGAGCTTCGAAGAAATGTGTGTATTTTAGTGGTCGTAGAGATCTGTATGGCTAACAATAGAAAATTGTAACAAAATATACGTGCAGACGAAATGGAGAAATGGACAAACGAAGACTGCAAAAAAAAATTGTGTTCATAAAGGTTGCTATTTGAGTCATAAGAAATGTATACGTGTTTGACGAGCGTACTAAAATGGTGTTTCTAAAGCGAGAAAGTCAATAACTTTCAGTGAACACTGGTTGACGCATTGTTAACACAAGGGTATCTACTGTAAATACATTTGAGACGGGTTGAAAAGAAAAGAAGATGTAAGACACATGTGTGGAGGAAAATAGGAAAACTGCGTCATCAATCATAATTTTCTTGTCGTAAGTCGTCAAATTTGTAGCCTTTCATGTAATTTGCCTTGTTAATGAGTTTTAAATGGTTGGGCGACGTATACAGTAATACTTTGAAAATATAATCATGGACAAAGCAGGTCGCGTACAGCTCCTCCGATAGCCATAAGTCACTTATACTCGTAAGTTAAGTCACTTGGCTTTATCCTTGACAATACTTCTTGAATTTGAAGACGTCGTCAATATACATAATTTATTGGAATGAGTGTTTTGAGTTCAATGAGTGTTTTGAGTTCAATGAGTGTAAGCTTTTAAAATGCTTTTATTCCAAATGTACAAAAGCTTCAGCATCGCCAGTGAAGGCCACATTTGCGTAAATATAGTAATGCCAACTTTGGGGCATTCAAAGAGTGGCACTCACTAACTATATTCAACAAAACCGAGTCCTTCCTCACTTATCGTTGAACTATCGAAGTCAGTCGGTACTACAGTATGTACCCCTTTCGGATGGATAATCCGATTTAAAGTTTACAACTCGTTTAATGTTGGCAAACTGGCTTCTAGTTTAATTTCCACTAACCATGTATTGAATCATGTATCCTTACAAACGCCTTTGCCAGGGTTCATTATTTGCTCTTCTACATCACTTCTTCTGTTGAACTGCTGCTTTTTCCACTGACAACTTGTGTAATATAAGTTGTTCATGAATATCCGTTTGCTTTATCCCAAGTCCGACATATTGCATAATGCTACACATGTACCCTTCATCACATTATGAGATTTTGCCTAAACCCATTTCAAACCTGAATGCAGTGTGATTCCTGACAAGGATTTTAACCCAGTGCAGACTCAAACTAATACGACAAATACGAACATCTTGCCTCTCAACAGGACAAAATGCACACAAAAAATCACTCTCTAACTGCAAGCTGATGATGCTCAAGTGTGAGAATTATGATCTTTTTGTTTGTCCAGTAAGTACAAGCATGAGTGAGTGACATTTTGCTGAATAATCATATTAATAATTTTGTTGACACAATCTATTTGCCTTTTTATATATCAAAAGTATTAAGTAAAAACAAGCAGTTAAGCTTTTCATGAAGCCTACCACCGTCACTCTTGTCTCATACAATGCAGAGAATTTTAATGCGGAAATGCGTACCAACTGGTGGTACACGGTGGCGTTTCTGCACCCACCACACCGCTTAAAATCTCTGCTTCTCATGGTGTAAGTAGGTTTTAGCAGCTATATACGCAGGTTTTTTCGAGCACGTATTGAAATCATTACTGAGCTCTATTCAGCGGAGAGATTCCCCTTTTTTGTGCATGATTGTGACACAATTCAACATTTCCATCTCAAGCCTCGTCATCCTCGTCAACACACAATAATGTGGCACTCTTTTTTTCTTTCTTTACAAGAATTAAAGTTAATCCGAAGAGAAATATTTTGCCACCCTGCAGTGTGAGATAGGATAGACGCGTTTTGTCTGCATTATTACAGAACGATCAGAGTAGGATCAAATAAAGTGAAATAGAGAAAAGAAGAAAAAAAAGGTTGGCTTTGCTCTTTTTTCTTTTCTCACTCATCCATTTTTCTGTTCAAGAGAGATGATGAAGGGCGCTTTTTGGCTTACGGAATGACGTTTTTTCAGTGTATTGCACACAAGCAAACACACCGATCAAATAAAAGAATGGAATATGTATTCAAATAACGTATCAATTCAATGCTCACTCACTCACACACTCGTATGACTGAGAGTGAGGAGGAAAAACGCATCCTGCTGAACTTGGCCCAGAACACGGCACAAAAAGGCGACTCGCAGGAGATTATGAAAGAGATCAGAGATCATTTGGAAATGGGAAAAAGGAAATACATTCTCTTCCCCGTATCATGTTTACTGTTGAAAAATTTATGTTTTCATTCATAAAAGCTTGTTGTTAAATGCCCATATTGAATGTCACTCTCTCTCCGCTCTAAACTCTCTGGTCACCACTTGGTTTCCATACACAGCTGAGAAACGGAACAGAAAAGAGCAGTGTAACACAAAAATATGTATTCTGTGTGTGAATTCACGAATAGATTGTCTACATATGTATTCCTGTTTGTGCACTAAATACTTACACATTGTCAAGTTTTGAGAAAGAGTGAATGAAAAAATGTTCTCAAATAAATTACTGTGGAGTCTTTTACACGAAAGACTGATGATCACACGAATGTTAAAAATAAAAATATTCAGCTTGCATTGTGTGGTCAGCTAGAGAACGTCGAACAAAATTCCAGAAGACGCTCGCTGCAAGGAGCATCCGAAGCATTTAATAGAATTGTGTTCTCGCAAAAAAACCATTTCTACCGCAAGTTTCTACATGCTTGTCATTTACATAAGGAGCACAGTGTGAGACTCCTACATGTACAAACATTCCTGCTGGGTCAACAGATAAATTTTCTACCAGGAATATTAGCTGTTGACAGCATAAAAACGAATGGGAAACCTACGGTTTTTTGGAGGAGGAAAAATCTGTCATTCACACCTGCCACCATTTCTTTTCCTATCGGACTAATATCGTGAACATATCAGCTTTGCTCACTTTGTACAACCAACAGCCACTTGAAACAAAAATACATTGCCACTTCTCGCATTTATTGAATTTTTCTTGCACACACAGCCACCATAATTTTATTGGATATTTGCATAAAGCGGAAAGAAGAGCAGAGTGTGGTCTATTCAGGCTTTATTGCATAAAATTCGTGGTAAGTAACCCTGATCCAGTTGGTTTGTCACCCTAAAATAATGGAAAGTGATGCATTGTGTTATACGAAGCAGCAGCATGTTCACAAATGTCTTCCTCTCGTTTTGATGAATACATTTCATATATAAAATGAACAAATGAATATGGATGAGGATTCGCACAAAAGGACCAACAGCGGATGCCAGTTAATTTTGATGATGAGCATATACTCTCATCTGGCAGTGACAACGATACAATTTATAACGCCATTGAGATAACGGAGAGGATAGTTACGTGTGCTGCTGTTTTATAATCTGGCGTAATGCAAATAAATATTCGAATGAAGTTTCATCTTTTCCAATTTTAGAGACTTTTTTGCAGGTGCCTTGCTACTCTTTAATATGCTCCTTTTAATGTCCATTTTCAACAAATTTGGCACTTCACTATCACCTTTAACCAAAGTTAAACGGCTGGATGCCTATTGTGGTAAGCTTCCCTCGCACGCACATATTCCGAAGGGAAAAAAAACTTTATTTGTTTCTTCTCATTGTTGATACGATCAGATAAGGAAAAATGAGGAAATTAAGATGTTACTGGGTTTTTGTACTCATTGTATTTTTAATATACAAAGGGAAGCACCTCATGCGGAGTGTGTTATTGTAAAAACTATTTCGGCTTTGATGGAGGTGGCGTAATCTTGAAACTATCTCAAGGAAGAGTGTGCGGCATACGAGTAGCATATTTTTTGGCCAGCGTACTCCATTACGGCATAGCTAATTCAACAATATTCACAGAGCACAACATTGTTGTGCTACTACTGCGAGCTGAAGGAAAAATAACAAGTTTGATTTACATCAGCTAGGAACCCCGCAACGCTAACTGCTCATAATTCTTTTTTTGATTGCTCTTTTAAAGCAATAAACGCAACTTTTAAGGCTGCGAGGGGCTTCCATGTCCAGAAAAACGGCCCACCTTCGCTTTTACCACACAGTAATTGCGAGGCCGGCCACGGTGGAAAACAGATGATGAAAGTGAGAGTGAAATCCCATCTTGAAATCTGCAGCAGTATAAAAAAAAAACTTCCGAGTTTTTAAAGCACAAAGGAGCATAATACTTCATACTAATTTGAATACATCATAATTAGCACTTCTTCGCATTTAGGATCTGTTAAATCAAAAAATACAGGAATTCTGAACAAAACAAACTCTTCAAAAATTAACTAGCTTTAGTTTATGGCTTTTTGAAAAATAAAAAGTTGTATTGCATCTTTGGTTGGTAACAACACAAGGGACTAGCAAGATTATTTAAAACTCGATAAACCCCTCAAATCACACAAACAGATGTGTAATCGGAGAGGAAATCTCCGTCTTAAGTACACAAGCTTTTATACATCTTCTGAGATTGTCTAGGAAAATTATGACTTTTAAAGAATGAATGAGAGGAGCGAATATAAAGGGAGTTGAGTCTGCATATGGGGAGTGTGATACACCTCATAAATTTCAATGCGTAAGGTGAAACACCTAGTAGCCAGGTGAAGATGGACTTTACGGCTGCATAAATAAGGTGGTGGATGTGTATACTCTCTAACTTTTTGCTCTCGTTAGGTAATTGTATGAATGAAAAATTGCATTCACAATGACTTCTTCAAAAAGCCAACCCCGCAGACCGCGAAATTGTCTGAGTGTGCGCTAGACAAACTGAGGGAATTCATACTACTGTTACTTATTTGATGACCATAGCGTTCTTGCAAATTACAAGTGAGCGTAACATGCACAAGTTTATGCAGAAAAAAGAACGGTTTCCTTTTCTCTCTTTGAAATCAGTTTGTTACTTTTTATTGTGCCACTGACTTTTCTCCCCTATCATATCATATCTTGTGACTCTGACGAGTAAACGAGGCTTGGTGACAAGATGGCTCTTTTCTTGGCACTTGATAAGTGCTTCAGATGACATGCGAGATGAAGAGGTATGCATGAAGATTTGCATTTTATGCTGCTACTTTTACAGGTTCTCATGTTACACCATCACATTCCTCATCCGTCATGAAGAGAGTGAGTTGACTCTGAAAACCAAACCTTAAAAACCCACCCCAAATTTCTTGCCAGAGAGAAGAGGCTCGCTTCTGTGGACAGACAAGCCGTGTGTATAACTTTTTGTGATACTGACACTGACACCCAGTTGCCATATGGTGGTTATTTGAAAACATAATTTAGGAAGATGGGGTCCCCTCTTTTCCTTCGCAATAAAATGAATGGGCAGCTAAAAGTGGAATTACGGACTCTTTCCTTCTTGCACTCCGCTACAAGAGAAACTTTTTGTTCCCTAATTTAGCTTGTGGTTTTATGAGATGAGTTGGAAAGAGTTGTATTACCTATTTATAAATGTAACACAACAGCAGGTTGACGAGTTTGCTTCACGGTAGCCACCATGAGAGAACCATGCTTGCTCTATTGACATTTTATCTGTTGTGCTGTAATTAAGATTGTTATAATTTTAGCTTTATGTTAATTCACTCTCGAGTCGTTGAATTGCATTAGTGAACGTCAAATTGTCAGCATTTTATATTCTGCACAATAAAGCGTTCAGGTGAGGATAAGAAAGGGAAATAAGTGAGAGAGGAAAAAAAACTAGTTTTGAGAAGTTGAGGGTGGGCCTGAGACCCACCAAAGATGGCATTTTGAGTTCAGACAATCGACAATTAGTCGACAGAATGAATAGCACCTCTTTTCTCTCTCCATCGCAATCGAAACAAAAAGAGGTGGAAAGGTGTACAACAGCTTTTAATGACTTTGCGAAAAACACAAGCCTCCTTTTTATCAATAAATCTACATAAGTAGATCATTGAACACATTTTGAGTGAGAAAAAATTGTGAGTCATTATACCAACTAAGAGCGAATACTTTTCAGTGTAAACGCTTCGCCCAGTAAATTTTAAGTACTGTTTTAAGTAATCGCTACAGGATAATGTGTTTTTTAAACTTGTAACCACCATAATATCGAATGCGCTACCAACTTTATCAAAAATTTGTAATGCGATCAAGGGAGCGACTCCGAGTTTTTTTCTTTTCTCCTAGAGTGAAATTTCATTTTGAAAGCACGAAATAAAAGAGAGAACCGGTTTGTTCTCCCGTTTTTGCCCCCGCTTGAGATGATTTTGACAAGTTGATTACTATATCTAGCACATATCACACACTACCTACACGACTTCCAGAGAAAGAGACAGCATTCAATAGAATCCTTCAAACTGTTGAATTGCGTATTCTACAATTAGTTATCTTCTTGATTTGCCTTCTGTTCTATTACGATTCCTTGAAGTTATGCGAGATTTCCATTGGGAAATAAGGTGGTATTTGAGCATCACGTACCATAAATGATCCCCGTCTCACATTCTCCAGAACTCTGACCGAAAGATTTTCTTTCATTATTTCAATTTTGCTTCCACCTCACATTTCGTTTAAGTCATTTTTGTAATTTCTTTACAAGTACAGAAAAATTACATAAACAACAATAAACCCTACACAAGTTTCCCTCTGATTTTTTATACTAGCCAGGCATTATTACATCTTGTTCGTCTCGTCTATCGTATGTGCAGCTCAATCACACATTCGGTGTTATTTTCATGTAAACTAGTCTTGCCAACTTTCTGTTCGTGCTGTCTTGTCTTCAAGGAGAAGATGATAACTTGATTTCCAGCGAGAGAAAGAGCTCGTACATGATTCTCTATTTAGCTCTTAGCATTATAACCATCATGCATTGTGTCATGATCGGATATTAAACGCTACCAGCTTTTCCAAGAGGAGAGGGCTCAATTTCTCGTTGATTTTCACCAAAATACTCACGTAACTCAAAGTCATGCTCGGAAAGGCTGCGGGTTAACAATATGTGTTGGATGTAACCACGAATATCTCACTTGGCCAGGGCTAATTCATCACGTTTCCAGTCGCTTCACAAAATAACTAAGTCTGTTGGGTGTTTACATTTACATCTGTAGTGAGCATGCATATTGGACGTCAAAAATTTGTACAGTTCTGAGTGACACATGTACATCGTAAAGCTTGATGAATATTTTCATACTTTAAATCTTCATTGAACTGCCTCCTTCATTCTGCTCACTTTTCATGGTGTCATGCACATCTGAGCAGATATGTGATTATCAAGAAGCTCGGGAAAAAATCGCCAAGAAAATCTGTGAACAACAGCGTATTGTGTATCGTGCGGGTATGCCTATTTTCCGTACTTATTTATAAAAATGGTATTCTTCAACTTACAAGTTGCTGCATCATCAAACCCATGACTTGGGATGTGATTTCAAACGTCAACTTTTTTTTTGGATAATACGAGCCTTTCATTCATCTCCGTGGGTATGGTTTTACCTGTCCATCTTGTCTAGAGACATGGATGTTGTTTTCGTATTACACAGTTTATAATCAAAGTATCAACATAAGATGTAATTTTTCTTGAGAAAAGCACAACAACACAAAAATGTTAGCCATTACATGCAATTTATTGTAAAAGGGAGAAGGCAAATGTGTTCAAATGTTTTGTAAATAAACTTGTACATTTTTTCCTTTGATATTAAGTGGCTTTCCGTTGTAAAAGAATATACTGGCGCTGGTAGCAGAAACCTGTACAAGTGTGTAATATGTTTAGAGGAAGAATTTGTTCGAGACATGTCATGTTCTTGTGGCTGAAGATTGTTGGTTTTTCTCTCTGTTTTTGTAGTCAAAAAGGCAAAATTAGCATTTCAAATCACCCGAAGGATTCCTCCAATAGCGAGACGGATACCTTCATCTCGTCATGATGAGATGGTGAAAAACCTGTAATTAAAAGAAACAGATTTCTATATTCACCTTTTCTCCCTGTGTTGTACACAGAGAGCGCATCAAACTCGAAATAAAATGAATATGATTACGCGTACATGCTTATTAAAACACCAACTACACACAACCAGCATCATCAGAGGAGAACATGTGTAGACAAAGAGTGAAGGAAAAACAGCAGCGTTTTGTACCTTTTTGCAGAAAAACAGACATTCTGACACAAATGCTGCTGGCTGAATAAGAATAAAAAATTTTATCCACACAAATAGTGCGTCCTGTAGTGTGCACATATCGTACGCTACAAGCTACAAGACATAATGAATACATTTCCAGGAAAAACGTCTCCCACTCTCTCTACGTTCCAGATCCAATTTTGAAGAGGTGGAGGTCATGTTCTAATGTTTTACACGACAGGCAAGCACCATCAACACCATGAGGCATGAGCCTGTATCGCTCCGAGCAAAAATGTGGTTCCGAAGTCGTTTACACAGAAGAAATTTCTCGTGTGCTATTTGTAGTCGCATTGAAGTGTTCTGATTTTTCTTATCCAAATTTGGCTCAGCCTGAAATTGTTTAACACAACATCGTCACAGTCTCAAGAGTAGTCCTGGTACTACATGAGAGAAGATAAGTTATCTTGTGACCACGTTCTGGAGACCGCTGCCCAGGATTTTGCATTTGCTATTTGGATGTTCGACGAGAAAGAAAACAATTGTGTCATTGCCATTCCATTTTTATGTTGCAGAGATGACGACAAAACGGCATTTGAGCCTTTTAGCCTTGTCCTCTGCGTATTTAGGTACCTCTTGAGCTTCGAGGTGGTAGTCGGAAAACGAGAACAAATAATTCCTCCACATTTTCTTACTTGTTTATCCCAGGTGGACACATGTAATATTGGTAGAACAAACAAGTTTTCGAACACTCTGCAACTCCGCGCTGAGGAGAATTACGTATACATGTATACGTAATAATGCATAAGTGGTAATCAGGCACAAATCTAAATTGTCTCAGGGCGTTCTGACAGGAGTGGAAACATAAAGAACAGGAAGCCTCTCGTGATGAAAACGAGGAGATTGATGATAAATAATTTAGATATCATAATACACTCCGCTCTTTCTCTCTATGAGTTCTTCAAGAAAAAGGGAGAAATTGCTTTAGTGAGCTCCATGGTGGATTACCGTAAATGCACTTGCGTCATGTATTTACGCAGAGTATATTTGTGCTTCCTGGAAAGCCACTAGGGAGAAGAAAGGAAAGACATTCCAGAGATTCTTGTGGAAATGGATTTTTGTTGTGTAGAGAGGAATGAGAACGCGAAAAAAAGTCATGCATAACGAATGGTGTAGTAGAGAGCGGAAGTTAGCAAGCTGGGTTTGATTGTTTGCCTAAAACTGCAATTTCCAATATTACTCCAGCTTTTCTCTCTCTTGCAGCATTTTTCCGTTTTTCTCGATGGAGAAAGAATGAAGGGGAAAAGTATTTATGTGATCTAATTTTGTCGAGAAAGAAAGAGAGAGAAATGAACATGAGTGTACTACATGATATGTGGGTGTATATACATTTAATGTTAATGTACAACAAGGACAGCCTTATAAGACGACATGCTGACTTTTTTATGCTACTGATAGTGTACCAACACTGTGAGAGAGAGGCAAAATGTTGTGAGGAAAGAGTGAGAAATATTGCCTTCCTCACAGCCACTTCTTTCAACACTCGAAGCCTCGAAGGAAAAACAAAGAATATACAAATGAGCGTACGCGTTGCGATGTGCGCATTGCATTCTGTTTAGAAACACTGTAACCGTCACATCATCATCTTCATTACATCAGTCAGCACGAGCCCATAAAACTTGGTGTCGTTTACACATGCCGTAATCTCCAGTGACATTTGTGGTGCACTTGGCGTAGCAGCTTGCAATCACCGATGATTGAGATTGAATTCAAGTGACTGTCACAAGAATGCCAGCCCTTCTTGTGCTCACTCGGAGTAATAGAAAATAATATTCTTTCCCCCCCAAAAAAACTTTGACAGGAAATGGAGCTCTAGGATTTAACCTTTGCCACCAACCACAATTACAATCTGCTTCATCAAATCTAGGAAAAGTAACAACTTTATTAGAGAACCCTTTACTATTTTCGGATGCAAGCTCGCACAGCAGGGATCCACACTTGACTTGGAGCAAAACTCTCTCGCTACCTCATGCTCATGGTGATGTAACGCATCTAATTGTCTGACAGATTCCAGATTAAAAACCCTCATTTCATACACCCAACCTGAATGTTGAGAAGTCACAGCAGCTCTGACCACTTTGTAGATGGGAGGGAAAAACATAATGAACCTGTGTACAACCACCGTATACACTACATGTGTGTGTATGTAATTGTAAGTTACAATTTAATTTTTGTGGTTGCACGACCCCATATGTGGGAGTGAAAAACGGATGTGCCACGTGACGTTTATGATGTGATAAGATACAAATCAAACGGAGAGTTTAAAGATTTCTCTCAAATATAATGTACATACACAGGTATATATGAATTTGAATACAGATTGTGATGTGCTCTCTGTTTTCAACTTCACATTGAATAAAAAAAATTCACTGAAATGTGGAAATTACAAGAGAACGCATACACCCTGGAGGAAAATTTCGAGGGAAATAGCCCAAAAACTTTGGTTGCGTGAGATCTCTCGTAACGATTACATTAAACTCCCAAAAGTCAGACTCGATAATTCCCACTGACTTCTCCCTCTTCTCTCTCTCTCTGGGCAAGTAAACGTTTATACGGGGTTGAAACACAAGAGAGCATTTTAGTGGTAAACCGATGGATTTTCTTAACTCTCTGGGTATATATAGGTAACAACATTTTTTGAGTTAGGTTCGCTCTTCTCAACAATAACAAAAAAAAAAATCCGAAGCGAAACTGAAAACCGTAATTTACACTCAGATTATGCTGTCAATCAACGGGAACCTCCCTTTATTCGAAGAAGAATAGTAAAGCTAGGAAAAATACAAAACTCAGTTGCATAATACATGATCACTCGTGTGGTAAGCTAACCTTGTCCAAATAACCTTTAATATGGATGTGAGAGAAGACTGACATTCTGCTACTTCTGAGTCTTGTAGTGTTGTAAGAGGTAACAAAACTCTGGAGCGCCTGTGCTCTGACAACATTATTTTCAGAATAAAATTCGTTTTTTTTAATTATTAGTAGTATAAATATACGCAGGTAAAATAACAGTCATCACGTACATAGAAAAGGGAAAGAGAGTTTCATGACATGTGAGGCTTGAATGGAAATCCGAATTACATAAGGTACACTTAATTTTAACCACAAATATCCACCCGCTCCAATTAAAATACACGCAAACAAGTCTCCCGGCGCGAGAAAGAAAAACCAAAGGTAGAGGCAACGTGTTCCCTTATAATTATCCATCATTACTCTGTTGTTCTCACGAATGTTCTTCTACTGTGAGTGCAAGAACAAGACATGTTTCGAAAGATGTTGCTTCATGACCCTCAAGGCTGGAGACGGAGAACAAGAAATTAAAGGAGTTCCAGTAGTTCCGAAGATGTAAGTTCAAAACTTCCAAAAATACACATTAAAACTCGTCCAAATGATGAAAATTCTCGTATTTCAATCATAATTTTTTTAAACTTGCGAAATATTATGCGTATGGCATACTCATACTCTGACAAAAATGTTCAGCATTTTTTTTAGTTTATTGTCAACGCACTGGATAGTTCGAACAGTTTTTTAAAAGTAATTGATCACAGAAATTTTGCTCCATGTCAAGTATTCCATCACAGCACATTACCTAATATGTAAATGCCTACTAGTAAGTCTCATTTTCATTTGATATATGCTACAAAATCCTTATACCTACCTCTCGTAGTCCTCTTTCTATCTCTTCGGAAAGGGCAATAAATACCTGTGAGAAAGAACAGATCTTGAGACAAGATTATTACATTGTGTTTACACAAAAAACTGAAATACTTGAGCTTCTGTGTCCCTCCATAATGGCCAGGACGGACTACTCATGTAATGTTTAATTTGGTTCCGTGGGAAAATCTGATCCTGACCAGAAACGACGATGACATTGATGACATCAGAACTCCCGGTTAGTTATATTGTCGCCAGTTATGTTCAAGATGATGGTAAAACATGTACTCAGATTTAGGCACTATTAGGCCACCCTGCCTTTCTAAATTGTAAAAAAATATTGAAGGCTGCAATAACTTTTTAGACCCAAACATCTCAACTCCTTTATCAACAACCAAGCGTCCCAGATGAGAAAGGTGCTAACTTGGGAGTGTCGGCCTTTTAGCCTTTTCTCTCGTGAAGGAAAAGTGTCATTTTGAGAAGGTCACCTCTTCTCGTGATCAGAGTGATGATCCCAGACAAAAATAGACAATTTTGTCAAAGATCAATAGCACTTTAACTGCCTACCTGCGAGTGGTCGCCCGCGCGGTGGACAAAAGCTGATAAAACAATATTGTGAGATTGCTTTTAACATTCTTTGTTGTCCATGTGTGTCTTTTTTGTCGGTAAAAAGGCACAATATAAATTGGACAATGTACACTTATTGTGTACGCTTCTCTCTTGTGACGAGGATATTTTTTATCTTTCCTCTTCACAGATACGATTCACTCTCTCCTTGTGAGGAAGAAGAACAAGTTACGCATACTGGGACCAGGTACGCATTATCAAAACACATGTTCAAAGTCAGCTAAATACAAAATGGACAGTCAAAGAGAAGTACCTTCACACACGGAGATGGTCACACTCAAGCGAAAAAGATTACGGATTTTATATACTGGATAATAATAATGGTGTGATGAGAAAGAGATAGGATTGAGTGAGTGAGCCCACCAGTTGAGATCGGCTCACTTTAAGTCGCTCTTCAAAATACTCGGTTTTTATAAACAGAAAAAGGGGAGTCATAAAGAATAATACATTGTAACTCTTCTGAAAACACTGCCTCGTTATCATTCTTAATTATCGCATATCTCCAAAGCTTGCACAAAGACATAAAGTTTGAACCAAGAGAGAGCCGAGTGTCCATTTATACTTACCTTCTGGCACTGTCATATATTTTGCCATATTGCATCCAGTGGCAATATATTACAAGACTGGACAACTTGCTGGAAAAATTTTGAAGTGCAGATGTACATGATAAATTTGTCTCTGGCTGAAAATAAAAACGGGCAAAATGTTGAATCCTTTTTTCAGCAGGTGAGAGTCTTCATAGACTCTTTGAACTTGGAGCAGGATCTATGGACGTGTGCACACCAGAAATACTCTCGTCCACAGCATGTGTAAATGTCCAAAAGATCGGACCAAAAACCCTCAGTTTGCATGCTCATCTTTTACATTTATACTCATCATTTACACGATGACCATCTCCTTTTACCTGCAGGACACAGAGATGCAATACTGGATGCTGTGTAGCATTAAAAGCATTGCATGTTTGGCTTCTGTGGCATTAAAAATGGTGTGTCGAGTCATAGACATATGAAAAGGACGAACGGGTTGCTCTCCGACTCTGTGTAATTGCTGGCTTTAATACTCACATTAGCATAATGGAGCTCGAATGCCGCCGACAGCCATTTGCATACAAATAATCAGCATGACGCCTATTCATTATTACGCTTTAAGATACACACACACAGCACAGTCCTCCACACAATGCGTTTTCTCAGCTACTTTTCTGGTTTCATTCTACGCGTCCATCGAAACGCATAAGTCCACAGGAAAATATATGCAAAACTTTCCACTTCCTCCTACGATTTGGGCAGATGCCCCTTTTCGCTTGTCTGCTCTCTCTCGTTCCTCTTTTTCCTAAACATTGTTGTGTATTATGCATATAATCACGCAGATAATCATTGTATAAAGGCATAACACAAGCATCTCACAGCACAGCTGAAGAAAAACATTTTCAGGTTTTTAGACTGATAGCGGTGAGGTGTTCTACCGTTTGGAACGACACTCATTATCATGATCAGCTGCAAGAATTACCGGCATTAGCATGAGAAATGTAGTTTTAAAAAGTGAGAGAAAATTGAACCACGAAAACAATATTCTCTCGCACTTATTTCGTGTTTGAAACAATGTGTTGGTCAAACCTTGCAGAACAATTGTGTGAAGTAAGCCACGGTCAAAATGTAAGAAGGAAACATATGAAAGACACCAAACTCGTAATTCGACTAGGTTATGTCCTGTTCTCGGCAGGCTATCTCGATGTGAAACACATAAACCGCGTTTGCGTAAATAGACAATACAAAGACTCATTAGGACTAATCTAAAAACTGGAATAAAAATGACAGTATGACAATTTGTGCAGAGTAATCTATTTGTTCATTGTTTCATTCACTAAAAATACGCAGCAGCAGCTTGTCATGTTTTACGTAAGCAAAAAGAGATTACGAGAAAACACTGGGAGTCTGGTGTAAACTAGAGGAGAAATTCGGAGAATTGTGTATAACCATCCATTCCTCGCTCGTCATCAATGGATGGCAATCTTTCTTTGTCTGCATACTTATCATAACACATTTGTCAGTTATGTCTAACTTGTTAATTTGTTCCTAGGAATCTCATTATGTGTCATAATAATCATGCCTTTTTCATCTCTCTCTCTCATTCTTTCACTGCTCTCGCATACAAATGTGTAATGAGGTAATTATGCACAGTTTCCAACATGTTTGCCATTCCCTGACACAGAACACATTACAATATGGATATACATAATAATAATAGTAATAATATGTAGATCTCTAACAGGACTAGCAACACATGAGGACGGTCTATGGAAGATTTTGGCTGTTCCGAGGAAGTGAGGTGTAAGAACAAACGTTTGTCGTATTGTATTCAAAAGATGCACATTATGTAGCTAAATACGAAAATGTAGCTGCCTCGTGTAATTACTTGTTGTCAAAAGTATAATTTGTACATTTTCACATCACATTAACACATCCAACATTACCTCTGTGTGACGAGTTAGTGGTGGATCACTATTGTGTGGCGTGTCAAAGGAAAAAATATTGTTTCCCGAACAGAAATGTTCCATGAATATTCATCACATTATGCTAATGCGATGTGTTCGTATTAATGACAGTTAATGTTTTGCAGAGGGAGGCATACAAGAAAATCATGTTGAGCTACATGAAAAAATCGTAGAATATAGGTAAGGAGGTAACTATGTTTGTAAGCACTTTCATAAGGTGAGTCAAATAGAGGTTGGACTCACAGCAACTGCAAATTTTAAAATATGGGTTGTTACATTGTTTCATCCGCTGACCAGTTTTAACGCTAGATACTTTAATAGTAATAATTGGTTTCTTATCAACTTTAAATAGATGATGTGATGCTCAGTGGATAACGTAGAGAGTGTAAAGCACCAATCGTTATTTGACAATCAACGTTATATGAACTATAGCAGCATGTCAAGACTCCGGGAATATCCTCATTGTTGTAGTGACTTCGTTCTGTCGCTGTCTCTCTTCTCTACTTTTGTTTAACCTCAACTCACCAGTATCAAATTTGCATTCATATACGATTGTTAAATGATTTCAAGGCTCAGTAAACACAACGACGGCAGCTTCACGACAGAGACTCATTACCGTTTTCCGTTTCTTCCAAACACGCAACCAAATTCTCACATGATGCATACATCAATTCTCTGCATTATTCTTTGTGTGTACTCGGATATTCCTCTGAAAATTGCCATTTTAAAATAACCGTCATCACCATTTCAGTAGATTATTTTGTTGTGCTTGCACAATTACAGATTACTACACCAGTGTGTACTACCTCGGTGTAATATGTAAATCTACGCAATCAAAAGATATTCAAACAAAAGGTTACATGAACACCTCTTTCATCCACTCTGCTCCAAATAAGAACAACCATACAGACACAATAAGCCATCATACGATCATCGCTCCAATGATATGTTCACTTTGTGCTCGGAATGTATCGGAATCGTTTTAATGTAAACACGCAAGTTACCATTATCATTTTCTCGACTCCACTAATACAAACCATTATTTCCTTTACGCAATCGTTAGCGCCAAGAGGAAGCTTGCGGAGGAAACCTACAAGGATTTCGAGAATTAGGCAAAATGTGAAAACAAGTTGGGAGCATGTCTTTTAATATTCATAAAAAGCAAATGTACACATTAGACGTATCCGGCAAAAAGGTGAAGTAGAGAGTTTAACACCATTTTCTCAGACACATTGGTTTTCATACTCAGGATGTCATGTCGTGTCATGTCAAGTCACGTATGCATATGCTCGCGGTATATGTAAGCTACACGTATCTACTACACCTTATGCACAACACGTAAAAATTATTTTGTGTACGAAAATTTCCAACTAAACATAGATATTATTGCTACACACACAAAAGGCATTCTTTTTCCTCCTTTTCAACCCGCATCACATTATGTGTGTGGATGAAGGCAAACTATCAAGTTGAAAGTGGGGAATCATATTATTAACTACACACAATGCATTCATATAGTTGGCTAAACTTAACACTCATTTGCATATGCGTGCATGCAACTCCAAAAAACTCTTAAAAATTATTATGTGTTCTCCTGTACACACTCTTTGAAATGTTATACGTACACCCATAATAATCCAACATGATAGAAGTTTTACTTACTTACTTAGTTAGTGTACACTTTAGTAGGCGAGATGCAAGAACATATATTCACACAACTTCAATTTCAGCAGTGTATACAAAATGTAAATGATTTTGACTATCATTTTCTCTCTTTCCCTTCGTACTTTTGGAACAAGTGGAAATTATCGGATATTCAACGGGAGAAAAGAAAGATGGTACGTTACGTTAACACGAATGTCTACACATCCAACATACTGCACACAGAAGACGCGCACGTAATACTCGTACATGGATGTTAAATTGTGATAAATAAATTGAGGGTTGGAATTTTCCACGATAATCATACATTTCGAGTCATTTCTCTAATATTTGATTATCATCAGTGTTCATCCCAGCAAAGCTGACGGATATATAACCGTAGAAAAACCGACATGTTGCAACGAATTGGAGTACAAAGTCTTTTAATCCAATGACGCACTCTGAATCATTCCTTATTAATTTGGATTAGAGCATTATTGGTTTGTACGAGAGAGTCATGAACCGATGTTTGCATAATGTTCGTAGTCAACCAAGTCCATACGAGGCACAGACCGGCAATCGAACAAGACACTACATGAAATGTAACGAAGTAGCTTTCACGACTTAAATTCAAGTGTAACTTGTCTTTTTGTCCAAATAAGAAATCTATCGACCGACCCAATATTTCGTACGTAGAAGTTTGTAATGCTCACTTTTGTAGTCATACTCGTAATTACTACATTGCGGCAAGCGCTTGTCGTGAGAAATGGGAAAACCATGTACTTTACGGAGGTAGGCAAGCATGTATTATGGATTACTGTCGAAAGTTTCAACACTAAATATTAACACATTTATTACTCCGTTTTCCTTCCAGGCTATGACTTGTTTTTCTCCTTGTCACTTCAACAATCGATCTCAATTGACATGTGTTCTATTTTTAACTCATTATCACTCTCAACTTGAAGACGGAGATATGTCATCTATATTCAAAAGAGGGAACATTATGAGACATTGCCTATTTATAACAAAACTTTGTGTTCGTTTCGGCTAATTAATATTCTAGTTGTTGTGGCCCGCACAAAGAAATAAACGTTACTTTTTGTTGAGCAATGATTGATTGTATGGAATACCAAATTGACTTGTCTGCTTTGGAAGAAATCATTATTACAAACGAACAAAAGTGTGCGGAAAGGTGTTTCTTACTGGGCACCTATGAGCATCTTTAGTCGCATGACATTCATTAACCTTCTCTTTGATAATTTTTCATGAAAATCAGCTTGAGCGTGTTTACGCGTGTCAAAAAATGGGGAAACTACTCTACACACAAGTGGAGGTAATTGATAGCACAAAGAGGAGCAAGCGCACAACAATTTCTTACATCCGTCAAGTTAGCATTATTGTGATTTCCCTTCGACAAAAATGTACATTATGCAGTGGGAGACGCAGCTAAAGCTGGAAATCCTGGTTAATCCCATGCTCCTTGTGGACTTTTCTTTTATCTTCGACGGATATGCACGTAGTAAAGCTCGTTTCATTTTTATGAATGATGCTCGGCGAGAGGGTGACATGTGAAAAAGCTGTTCACTCTCCGATATGAGTGATATGAGCGAGAAGAATTTTTTCCAAAGAAAAACATTGTCTCGCCGAAATTACATCGTTCATTAGCGTTCCCCAATAATAAGCATCTTATTTTCTTGAGAGCTCACAACTACGGGAAACACAAGCTCACAAGTATGAAAGTAACACTGACTAACATCATAAACATGAATGAATGAACCGTGTGATCCGTTCGCATCGTAAAGTTTCACATTGACTACAGAAACATTTGTCAAAAGCTGCAGTAATTTCTCAAACGGATGACCAAATATAAATGTCAAGCCAAAGTGTCTTTTTCACCTCTCGACGAGTCAACTTTGTATTTTTACTTGAAGTGATGAACTCTTACGTACATATATACGTTAGGTGTGAGTGGTGTCAAATAATATTCCAGTAAGCAAAAAAAAGAGGAGTGTGAGCATGCCTGTGTGTGTGTGGGAGCGGGAGGATAAGATAGCCTGAAAAAAATTGTGCAATGTTTGAGGAATCGTGACATGGAAGATAAATGAATTTGAGAGAGGATGACAGCTTGATGACACTTATAGATGGTCTCAATATCTAGTCGTCTTAGATTTCCATCATACTCCACTCAACGTCCTCATATGTGTGAGACGACGAAGGTATGCCAATGCCAAGACGAGAAAAAGTTCAGCATGCACTTCGCTGAAACGTTCTTCCAAGACATTAAAGCTCTTATAGTGTGGAGTGCGTCCTTATAATGAGCGGTAGTAAAAGCATGAGAAAAAGAAGCTGAAGGGGAGCCTCTTGTGTACGTGTGGATCTCATCACATTTTTGTTTGTCTTGAAGTCCTCCGTTGTTACTACTCGTCGACATATTTGCTAGGCCATGTTTATGTATGGCCGATATTAATTTTATTTAGCTGATGAATCATTCTCAATATTCTAGTGTCCGTGGTGTAGTTAATTATAATTATTAATATGTTGTTGTATTACAATTGCGCAGATCCACCGAGTTGTAACTCTTCTGGTCGAGTTACAATATGATATGTCGTTATCCAGTAGTTATTGTTATTGTAACACTCGTACACACATATTGAGCGTTAGAAGAGCAGTCTGTACTTTTCTTGTTAAGACCCCTGTTTTCTCTCTATTTTCTCGTAATGACATACTGTCCACATCTCTCTCTCCCTTACTCCTATTTGAGTTGCATAAAGGGCACGCACCTCATTTATGCCTGTTACTATACCAGAGCCACATGCACGAGACAAATGTGCATTTAGTTGGTTAATAAATAAATAACAGTAAACATTTTTACTTATTCACCACAAGGTAATAATAAGCACACCACATCACTCTCCATCTATTTTTGCCTCCCTTCCCCATCTTCTTTTGCACACCAAAGTGGTAGGTGTAAAGAGAGAAAAATGCCTTCTAATCAATGGGTGAAACAACTATTTTCGTATGTTGTTGCGTATTAAATCATAATAAAGGGAATATGTATAACACGGTGATACTGCCGCTCCATTCTGCTGAGGTAGCCTTTCGACATTACTTGAAACTCAACTAAAACTTCATTATATCGCAATCCCACAAATATTATATATTATGGACCACGGTTAAGGGAGAAGAGCAAGCCAAGGATTTTATATCAGATGTATGATATGATGAGCCGTATTATTTGCGTGATATGAGGGACAAAATTGAGAAGGTTGCATGCTAACAGCCGGAAGTGGCTTTAAGTGTGAGACTTTGCATGTGAAATAATTGAATGATTCGCAATTCATCTTTTTCTCTCTCTCTATCTCTTTCTCTTCAACGCTCTGCACGCTATTCTGCTCATGACAATGTGACTACAATGTTCTTAAACACATTTCTCCTTTTTTATCCTTGGTCCTCTCTGACAGAAATATGTAATGTAATATTTTTGTGTTGTTACTCATGTGCTTATTTTAGCTGCTACAAAACAACTGTATCAGCCACATAATAAGAGAGAGAGACGCGTATTTTATCATGAGGAGCATCTTCATTTTTTTGAATCTTCACAAAAATTGTTTAACTACATAATGGTATTTAGACGAGAGATACATAAATACACCTTTTTAGATACATGATGAACTCTCGTGTAAATATATAATTTTCTATGATATGTATAACTAGTCATATATATGTATATAATGTGAAAACCCTGAAAATTTTCATGACTTCTGTCTTTTTTACCTTCTAAACACAAAAAATTACATACGCCATTTCATGTACAATTGCAAACATTCGTAATTCTGTACTTTTTAAAAGTGTGTGCATGACGGTTCATGTTAGTTTTAATAGCGATTAAAAACATTTTGAAAAGAGGATTCCACGTATGTATTTTTCTACATCGCTGCATCCACTCATGTCTACTTGGAACGAGAGAGCGAGAGGATGATATTATTACAATGATATAACCGTTTAAACTGCTTAAAACTACAGGAGGAAAATAAACTGTCGCGCACATGAATTCGAGTTGGAACGAGAGAACAAATGTTCACTCAAAACATTTTTATTGCGGTTTTTACGGATAATGTACCCCATGACTTTTTGCACGCAATTTTTTAGAAACACGGCAGCAAAAAATTGAATTATATTAATTTAGCTCATCATTTAAAAGCGTTTTAGCATAACAGGAACAAGAGTCGTCTCACACCATGGACATTTGTATCGTCGTTCTTCCTGTCCTAGAGCAGATGATGATGAATTCACCTTTCACTCGTAGATTTTTAAAGGTGGCAAAGAGACCTAAAAACAGAAACGGCTAGAGTGAAACATTGTTGAGTTACCATCAGTGTTAAATGACTATAAACATTTTGTCCTTTGTGCACATATATTTGTCCCATTACATCACATTGATATATAACAAGTTGCATGCAGTATGAGCAGAGTGAATACAATAAATTCCTCTGCAAACAACGTCAAAACTGCATCCTGATCGTCAGATGACTAGTGTGTAACAGTAGGCAAGCAAGCATGTCGTGAGGATGATAACAGTGATGGGATCAAACAGATATTTTCATGATTATATATGATGATGATGACGAAGAGATGATGCTACCGAAGAAATAGACACGAACACAGTTTGTGAGTGTAGCACATCACTGTGAGTTTCGTAACATATTATGTTCGAACTGGGATTGTTGAGAGGAAATGAAGTTAGAATACAAAACATCATTTTTCCTATGATCATCCTCAAACTCATGATGAGGATGTTTCTACAATACTAATCCCTTTTAAAAGAGTCAAGACGAAAATTGGTGTACACACACATAACACACATAAATACTACGGCTAAATAACAAGAGAGCAAAACTTTTTTGCTTGTGTGTGTACACAGCACCGTATTTTACCTACAGTTCTGAAAAATTAAGTGCGCATCACAATAGTAATTTAAATTATAGTTTGACTACGTGGATGCACTGCCACTGTCAGAATTATGGACTGATGAGAGAGCTTGTTTCGAATATTAAGTTTTTACGAAAAATATGAGGTTTGAGTTCTGAAGAGATGAATGTGCTGGGATTTTTCGTAAACTATAATAGAGCGCATTTTGAGAGCAAGTGGCTTGAGGAAGCTTGTATACTTTTCAGTGTGTAAAACATTCAAATAATTGTTCTAGAACTGCTACTGGTCATACACAAAACATGCCTTCAATTGTGTTGTTATTAAGTAAGCAAGTACAAGCCTTTTTCTAGTACCAAACCTGATCACATCACGCAATAATTATTACTTTTTTTCTCCCTGTCTGTGTACAAAAATCCTTCGTTTTCTGTATAAAGCTATTAAATTTAATATACGCGTACCGCGAGATTCACAGCGAGGCTGGTAAATTGTACGTATGGAAAATAATATGCCTCTGTTTGAAAAGTTGAATAATTTTTCCTGCAATTTTAGCCGAACAGAGAACTACATAAACTTGCAGTTCTTTGTGCAGCTTCTCTCGGATTTTTCAGTTTTCACATTAGACACTTTTTTTCGAGAATGATGATTATGAATTTTTGAAGGAACGTTAAATACATCTTACACAAGGGAAAAAGTGTTGGTTATTTCTGTGTCGAAATTAGAGTCTTTTGTAGCGAACAGGTTTGAAGGCAATATGGAAGGAGAGGGCCGATTGAGAAAAATATCTTTTTATGCTTGATTTTATTACATTGTATGTGAAATGAAGAGCCATCACTTATCTTGTCTATTTCTTCAGAGATAGCCAACCCTCCAATTCCACAATTGCACGAGATGCACCTTATTTTGAGAGCCCTTTGAAAAAAGAAAAATGAGGGAAAAAGCATGATCAGTTTTTTAATTACTACTTCGTCTTCATTTACATTTTTCCTGATTATCGTCTCACTGCATTTTCTTGCAACCACAAATTAGAGTAAAACGGGAAGCGTTAAAAATGGTACAAATTCATACTTCTTTTTCTTTGTAAAAACGTTCAGGTTTTTTGGATGAAAATGCATGTGAAACCTCTTGTTGTTGCACCTTGTTCGTGTATTAGTATTTAAGGAAAAATAAAAAATCAGTGCGCATCACGCCACCATCTCTTGTTTCAGCTAGATTATTGAGGAATTGCATTTTGTACGTTACGTGACACCAAGTGTGAGTGTGTACTTCCCCAGCTCAGATTCGTGCAGGAATGGCAAGAATTAAGATGCAACCAAATGATGCAAAAGGCTCAAACATGCGACGCTCATGTATATTCATAGCACCTTTCGAAACAGAAGCAGGAAAAAAATACGAATGTTTTCGCCTTCAAGGAGCCCAAAACGGTAGCAACAAAGTTGTGTTTCTTCCTTTGCTTCTCAAGTTTTTTCTATACTGACAAATAATAGTGCACACGGTTTTCACGCCTGTTTGGACGCTTTTCCAGGTGCTTAAATAAGCACAGATGAGATGATCTTTTTTGTGGAAGTTGAATACTTCATCATTCAAGAGCGAAAACATACTTATTCATGGACAATTTACTCCATTATATGGAATTTTTAGTCCATTTTCTGCATCTGTTCACTTGAGAAGAAATGGTATGCCCGCAAAATACAATCAGCATGGAGAGTGAGCACGTAAAACGTGGTGTCACATTACGCTGCTCTTTTTCCTCCAAAAACTGTTGCTTCATACACGAAGAATCACTTAGAGAAAAAGGCTCATCATCTCTGTATTAGTTGATCATTTTGGGCTTATTTTCACAAAATGTAAGATCCTCTCTCAGCGAGTCTCGCTCCATTCTTCTGTTTGGGTTTACTAACAACCGTGAAAAATCGTATGCCACAAAAATGATGCTAAACACGCGTGGACACTTTTTCTTAAGTGACGTGTTGTGCCATGAGAAGGGATACTTATGGTGGTATTATATGTCAGGAAAATATGGATGATATGATTATTTCGTTTTCGCTCGAATTAGCCTTCTTTCAAATGAAATGATGCATGGCTAACTAGACTCCATAATATTTAAGATTCCTCTCTCTCCCTCAGGAGGAATGGCACACTTTTTCCTTCAACTCAAACTCAAGAGTCTCAAACTCTTCTATCCCACTCCAACCGCTCTTACTCCAGATTATATAACCTGTTTATGAAGCAATTTTCTCCGTCAAAATAAGGCACCACCAGGCCCCAGAAAAGATGGAGGAAATCACGTATAAAGACAAACGTCTTTTAAATACTTAATGCGATCAAGGAAACAAACAGTAATAATTATTTTATATGACTGTTGTTGAGAGCGTGATTGCTTTACAGTCGACACGGTGGTGCGGTAATGTTTATACTTCATAAAATTATGGCTGGTCAAAAAGGTAAAAAGACAACGGGAATGGTATAATAGTTAATAGGGCTGCAAATGAAAAAGGTCGTCATCGCCATTGCTTTTATTCTGGCGCCAGAGCTGGAGTAAAATAGGCAATATACCTAAGCATATTACTATTGCCACGACTATAAAGGTTGGGACCAGAGTGAGACACAGAAACCACCATCAACTGTAACCATAATCGAGAGTCAGCCGATATACTGCTACTTTGAGAGTACATAAGGAAAATTGTCATTGTGACACAATGTGTTCAGAGCGAAGAGTAATAAGAGACAGGAATCAGAGAGGGAACAGTGTTTTGAAGTTTATGTAAAGGAAAACCATCCTTTTATCCCCTTTAATTACACTTTATGTGTCTAATGGAAAGCCATCCGTTTTTATTGCCCTCCTTTTACTGGATTCCTTTTGTCTCAACCAGAGGAGAATCACTTATCACTCCCTGCTCATCGAGACTCACCTTCTCATCTCTTCAGACGAACTTACATTAAAGCATGTACCCTTCTTCAGTAATACGGACGAAGGAGTCGTTTTTCTGCTCTCCAGTAGTCTAGAGAAGAAAAAATGGTAGTTTATAGTACTCTTTTCGTGTTTGTTCGTATGTATGTCACATCTTTCTCATGCACATCATCACACGTCGTCGCATCAACGTAGTCATTCTGGATGAGTGAAGGATGCCGATATGTATTTCTTGTGTCGCCATTAAAAGGGCTCCCTCACAGGCCCAGATGGAGACGATGACACATTAACTACATCCTTACAGAACAAACGCACTTATCAGCCACATACCTTCGTTTTCAACCAATCCCTTATTAAAGAGAACAAAACGCAACGTTTCGAGAAAAAAAAAGTTTTCATTCTTTTCATCCACAAATACAGACAAAAGCTGTACAAGTACGCAAACAAGTGATTAACCTGTTAAAAACAGCAATTTTCATGTTTGAAAAGTAAATACCTTGAAATCTAAGACAGCAAAAAACATTCACAATTGTAGAGAGATATAAAATGTGTATACGCATATATACGCGTTAAATGTGCTAGCGTCAATTATGTATACAAGGTGGAGCTCAAAGGAGTCCGAGTACTCTGATAATATCCGAAAAAGTAAAGAAAAGATCACTTCCACCACAAATAAAACATTGCTGTTGATTTCTTGTTTGATTTTCAGACAGCACACGAAACCTTTCTCTCTCTCTTAAGTGTGTGTGTGTAAATGCAGGGCAGGCCGAGCGAGGGATTATAATTGTATATGATTTTTGTGCGTAGTGCGCTCACGTAGAATAAGTCCGTATCATTTTAGAACTCCTTCAAACTTTTATATTTCTATGTCATATATAGTTATTAAAAATACACAATGCATCGCATGTAAACGGATGACTACTTTTTTCCTGTGTGAGATTTGAGAATGAGATAAAAACAACGGAGCGGAGAGAAAGAGAGACGGTAATAATTATAAATATTTTATACAGCATTCATTTTGTTTCGCTACCACGTATTCATTACTGAAAAAACGAGAGAAAACCTCATCAATTGGGAAAACACAATAAAACAACTTACTTCCAACAAAAGAGAGAGAGAGAATATGACGTAAATTACACTTAAAACAATGCTCTCTTTTGTTTCTCTTGAAAAACGGTGTTATGTGTGTATGTTCTCTATGTGTAGCTACGGGTCTCTCTTTATGATTATTACTTTTATCACACGGTCTTATAAAAGACGACAAAGGAGCGAGAAAAAGTTCCTTTTGACGGGAGCAGGGAAAATCTACACAACCTCGCGCAAACACACACGACATCATCAGAGCAAATAAGAAAACATGTGCTTTCAAAGTAAACAATTAGTTTTCAGATATTTCGTGCAACTCACAGAAGAAAAAAACTTCATTTACGCAACGGCGGATAGGGAGAAGAAGGATGTAAACTGGGGAAAAGCAAACAAGTTAAGTTTCAAAAAAAGGTTGAGGTTTTACAGGAAATATGGGCACGTTGCATGCAATCCATATTTTCCACCTTGCTATTTTCCCTCCCCACGAAAAAAAATCTAACACAAGGAGGAATTCTCATATTTTGTAAATGAATTGATATTTTGGTGTGACAGCCCATTCTTATTTCATTTTTTTGTCCAATTAATAAGCAACGATATATTTTTGGGTGTATGCACACCTACAACAACACAGAGCCCAACCTTTGGAAATATTTTATTATTCACACACGTATTTCATATGTTAGTAGCTAGTTATAAAGGGAAAGGACGAAGTGGTAATATTAATAAATGTGTTTCCAGTTACAAATGCAGCTTCAGTGGAAGGTTGCATGCGTAAACCCAGCCAATTCTTAGCACACACACACATTCTCTTACGTATTACGTATTAGAGAGAGAGAGAGAAATATATTATTATTACTTTTTACGAGAGTGTCTACAAAAGAGCCGAATCAGCTCATAAGAGCACAGCGAGGAGTCGGTACTCGGCACATTTTGAATGCATAAATAATATCGCAAACCTCTCGCTCCCGAGGAAAACTTGTATGAATCTACAATGTACACACGTTGTTCGGAAGACAACGAGTTGATGCTTGTGAATCATTCGTATGTGTCCACATGATGAGAGAAAATGATATTGTGTGATTGCTAACTGGACAGCGCGTTTTTATTGTTTGCCGGTCCCACTGCTACTTTTTCAGCTCTCTCACTGGATTATTATTCATAATGCAATTTATTTATTATGCGTTCAAGTTTTTTTTCCTACTGGCATGCATACCTCGGGGAGAAGAATTCTTCATGTTAGCAAGTTCATTTTCATATTTTCTCGCAGTTGTTCTCTCTCTAGCACTCACTCCACTTTTTGCCAATTCAACGATTTCAATTATTAATCAGCATATTCATAAATGCATTCATATGT
Organism: Alloscopus bannaensis; assembly: GCA_027743745.1. Lineage (NCBI taxonomy): Eukaryota > Metazoa > Arthropoda > Collembola > Entomobryomorpha > Entomobryidae > Alloscopus > Alloscopus bannaensis. The sequence goes on along the minus strand of JAHZMW010003555.1, from coordinate 12,174 downwards.
GCCATGCGTTCCGTGTGTGTGAGCTCGGAGAGGTTTCCTTTGGGATTGTCGGCAAAAAGATGCTTTTCCCCTCTGTTGTTTTCGCGGTGGGTGTTCGCTGATAAGTTGATGCTAAACTGATGATGACGGCAGTGGACAAAATGTGTACGCAAATGTGTAGAACAAAAAGGCTTAGCGTAACATCACATCATCACTGACATCACACACAGCACCGCGCTTTTCTCAGCGTTGCGTGGTCATTATTATCATTGTATATCACGAGAGAAACGAATTATTGAATATGCATGACGTACCTACTCTTTGAAATGCGCAAACATCATTAGAACAAATAATACCAGACAAGTGCGGATAAGAATTGCTCGTCAAGTGGGGATGGACACACATTCATCTTCGCGTTTGACGATCAGCATGAAATGATCTGCGGCTCACTTGTTGGTGGTGTGTTGAGCTAATTGTGTTAATTGTAAAACTATTAAGTGAGATAATTATTTCACGGTGGTTCAGGCAGGAATTTCTGGATTTTACTGACTCCTGTGTTTGACACCTCTCAAAAGGTTTTGGAGTTTTATTGAACATTAGAAAACGGGCAGATAGAGAGGTTTTGGTAGTTTATAAAAATCTGAATAGTTAAATGTGTTTTCAATTTTTTCAGGTATTACACATAGAGTAAATCATTTCCCTAGAAAAACAGATCGATTTGGGTAAGCACGTTTTAAACAACTGTGAAATTACAGAATTCGCGTTCTGTGAATGCTGTTCCCAGCTGCTCCTTCCTCCGATTCCAATTTACTCTACCCAAATGCCAACTGCAATTTCTTATAGACATGTGCATAATGAATTGATACAGGACTTGAAAATTGAATACAATACTTTTCACAACTCTCTCGCACCCTATTATCATCACTGACATGACTATTACAGCACTAAAATTTAGTTTAGTCGTCAGCAAGCCTAGTTGTCAATATAAAATACATATTGTTACATATTTATGCACACATGTCCCAAACAAGTGTGGTTATATACATGCATGTGTGGCTAGCAAAAGTGAAAAATGCTTACCTATTAGCTTTTCCCTCGTATATTTTCTATTAAATTTTAAGCAGCATTTACGTTTGGAAACGATCTCATTCTCTCTCCCTCGTTCCAGAGAAAAAATTATTAATGTACAGATGCACAAGCTTCGACAAGTTGTACTCAGGTAAAAAAGGGTAAAAAAAACTAAGTACAGTGGTTAAAAAAGGGAGAAAAGATATATTCATGTTACCACTTGGAAATTTTTTATGAAGCTCACCACTCTATAAATGAGTAAAATAAAGTGTTTTTTCCTGTATATAAAATGCTCACGGTGGAATGCTGATTGTTGCGTGCGGACCGCACAAAAGACCACAACTTTAAACAAGGTGATTACATAAAGGAAAAAAGAACACCCAGAGTTGTGTGTGGTGAGAGTGTGTAGTGGTCCTAAAAAAACTAGAGAAGTGCTTGTAACATGCACAACAACCTATATAGAGCAGCAGACGCAATACTTTTTTTCCCTGGTCTGTCTTCCACAGTTGTCTTTGATGTGACCAAATTTGATTTCCAAGCTTGTTTTAATACTATTAAACGACATGCTCCGATGTGCTTTGTGTGTGCCCAAAGGCTATATCCTTTTAAGTGGAGTCATTCCGATCATCATGCTTTCTATTTTATTACAATCCCATCATTTCGCTCACAAATGTTATAAAAGAATAATATAAAACTGTAGCGTCCAGCGAGTTTCTTGGTGTACCCAACATCATCATCATGAAAATGAACTACGATACTCAAACGCAAGTAATAAATATCGGGATACGTGTAGAGGAGTACATGTTACATTTTTCAAAATGAGGGAAAACATCTGCTTTTGATACACATATTTTAATAAGAATATTATAAGAGTCAACACTGATTATAACGAAGGGGGAAAGGTAATGAAAGGAAGATCACACAAGTCAAGTTCCTCTCGACGCTCACACGAAGAAGGCGTAATACTCTTGTCCTTTCTCTCTCTGGTCTCTGTCACACAAGATACATTTTTTCAGTTTGTCTCCCTCATATCCAGATTTATTCTCACAAGGAAAAGATCACCCTTTTCAAAACAAACTATAAATCTAATAACTGTCCCGTCTTATCATCACTCTGCATCTTATGACCCCTAAAAGTCTTTAGAGTATAGGGCGTCCATAAAGGAAAAGCATATGTTTCACTTTTGGTCACACACGAGAACATACAATGACTGAATGCAGCATTGGGTCCAAGTGACATGCATGCTGGAGAGAGATCACCAAGTCAGTGAGTTTTCTCTGTGACAAAACCACGACCTAACAAAAGCACATTAAACTCGGGAAATGCTCACTCTCTCGCACTCCGTCTTGTTGATCAATGATGTTTATTTCTGATATTGGAGACGGTGTAAAAGAACACAACGCAATGTAATTCACTTTTCAGCTTAGCCATTTGTATTACTCTGTGTCACCGAGGTCCCTTCGTGTCCATTTACAACCGTCTCAGCGTACACTTACACTTACCTACTCATGGCTTTCTATAGTTAGCATCGCAGCTCAACCATCCATCCACGTCTTTCATCCCTATCGTTTCATTCACACATCGAGAGAGAGTCTTTCCTGTGTTCGTTCTCCCATTTACTCGGTTCACTTTCGTCAGCTTTTCGGTTTACGGGAGACGAACAAACATGACGTGGAAAAAATAAGTAACGCTGCCTCCTTTTTCTGTGTAATCCCTTCGAGAGCATTACAACTTACAGGAGCCATATCAATGACTGCACAAATTTACTCTGACTTTTCCACCAGAGAGAGAGTGTTGGATGGTCAGAGGAAAATAATAGGAAACAAGACTGGGGAAAAACACGCTCTCACACAACTTACACAATCGTTGTCTCTCTCAACCTAGAGGGACTTATAGTGTGAGATTCCCTTCAGAGATTTATACAAAAGGAGAAGAAAGCAGTGTGGTTTAATGCTATTTCAAGTTACATTCTCGACTCAATTAATTTCCCTTCTACGCCAGTTTTTTTTTCTGGTGAAAAAGGCATCACTACTCACAATCCTTTCTCATTACTATAACCATATAGAAAGAATGGATAATATGCTGTTAAAATTAAAATTACTTACTACCCAGATTCTCGATATATTCTTACTACTGTTATATGTTTGTATGTAGGACGGATGATGAGCTCATTATTATTATCATTTTTATTACAAACATCACGTATCACTGTAAGAATTATATATATACTTTGACATTAAGAGGACTTTGGTGAAGCGTTACGTAATGCTCAAAGAAAATGGTTTGTGTATCCCCAAAAAAGTCTGTAACTTACGACTGACGACTAGTCAAACAGAAATATATATATCTTTTGTAATTTTTATTTATCTTGTCGTATAGAGTGCAGCTACCAAATTGTGAGGAGAGATGTAACGTGTGCTTGTGTGTGCTCTCAGTTTCTCTCTCTCAACTTTTTTTAATGGACAGCCAAAGTGAATAACATGACCGTACTTTGGGAGAAGTTTACATAGATCTAGACACGTCTGAACAAGTGGACGCACTGTTTAAGTACGAGACAAAAAGTTGTCAACGACATGGTAAATTTTATTATTATCGACTTCAACACTGACGACCATCCTCTCTCTCTTTGGCCTTTTCTCATGCGATTAGTTGGAGTGATAGGATCATGGGCTATATTAAAAAGCGTAGATTTTTCCTCTTATATTGACCAAGCCAGATCGTCAGAGGAGTTTTGAAAAAGGCAAAACGCCAAATGGACAGATACTTTTGTTGATTTGAAGATATGGGATCATGATACATGAAAAGTATTTGTTTTTTCGTCACATTTTTTTATTCAGCCAGGCCAAGCTTTAGTACAATTTATGGACATGTGCTTATAATGGGCTTGTTGTTACAAATAAAATGCGTTTCTACCTTCCATCAAGATGATGATGACGACGATGACGATGATCGTCAGTTCTAGAGACGAATGCTCTTCTAGATTGCACAATGACTCTCCTCACTGTCTGCGCCAAGTGAGGCTTTTGAAAGGAAGAAAAGTTGAAATGCGCTTTTTGTGTCCACTCATCCTGATGACAATTTATTCAACACATATCCATGTTAATGCAATTTAACTAGATGTGACTGTGTATATAAATGCATTTTAAAGGTGAGGCAAAACTCTCTACTTTGGCTGAAGAAGTTGGTACATTGTAAGTCGTGTTCTCATCATTATAAATTTGTACAACGTTATGCAAAGTATTAGAGATTCCTCGTTCGCTATTAAAGATTACGCTTATGGTCTGTGTAGGATTGCTCAAATCGAGTAGCCTGCCTTTTCCAGTGACTACGTCTCCTTCTGGCTTCCTAATAAATTCTGGCAATTTGATTGAGATAAAAAATATACATTCCCTCTTCCATTCTGTGTGTGACATGCTTGCCAACTGTGCGCTACTCTATGGTTGAAACTGTTGAAAGGAGAAATGCCACGTATCAAAATTGCTCCAAAAAACTGTTAAAGAACGTGATTGGCGACTACTAACATATATACTATACATATATATCTACGTAAAACACTGTTCTTGTGAATTTCATGAAAGCATTCAAATACTTTTTCCTTCTGAAAACCAACAAGACGAAATGAAAATGGTCTTCCAATCTGACGCACGGTGTGTGTCTCACATTTCTTCTTTTTTCTCTACGTAGAACTTTAGTTTTTCATGTTATACCCCGGTTTAGTTGCTTTCCTTCCAGGGACATGTCATCCAATTTTAATAAATCATGTCACCGTCTTATTATTTATGTGTTATGATTAAAAGCTCAATGCATGACGCTTACTGGCTGCCCCTAAAAAGACTCCCTTGTCCGACTTCTTTATACTTTCTTTGCCAACACAAAAAAAAAGTCCATAGCTCCTCAGAAGGAATAAAGCGTCTTGTTGTGTCAAACCGTGTGTGAGCCAAGACGAGCGCTTTCTTTATCCCTTAATAAATCTATAAACCACAGAGAGAAACACACGCATTGGGAGCTGTGGAGCATGACATTATTCCAAAGTCATGTGCTGTACTCTATGCGTAAGCAGGTTGTTAATAAGCTAATCCAATAAATAACTGAGGAATTTGTACACACAAGATTATTACATGATGGCAGAAAAGCGAGTTGAAAGAAGTAAGCAAAGAGCGATGGGGGATGTCTTAGTGGTTTTCCTGGAATTTGTGGAATTATCGAAATGATATATAGTAAAGAAAAGAGAGAGAGAGAATAAACTATCTCTTTCGAAGAGATGGTAAAGGTGAAGCAATGCAATTTCCGGAATTTTCATAAAACCCCTAAGTATAAAAGTTCGAATGCCCACATTGAATAATATACAAACTTGCTTTTTCCTATAAACATTCTAGCTCTTTCCCATTCAAAAAGATGTACTGAAATCCTCGATTCTATCCAAAAAAAAGACGTCATAGGGCTACCATCCCTTTCCAGAGTTGGACCCCTGCATGAAAGAAGCATGTGAATTAAAGTTATCTCCTGCTACACATTTTTTTATTCATTCCTTCTCTCCTTCCCAAACTTTAGTTAACATTCCTCCTGACTACCTGACCACATCCAGTTTTTGGCAGAATGACAAACAGAAAAATATATATATATAATATTCGTTATTCAGTGTGAAAGATGTTAGTCAAAGATGCGAAGGACAAAACTGAGAAAAAATTTATGCACTCGGATTATGTGTATGTGGACGAGTTTCGAGTAGTGTACCTAAACAGATTATCCGCACATAATAACATAATATGACTGTAATAATATGTAAATAGCTTCACACACAAACCTTAATGTGAGGTATAAATACAAGAAGAGGACCAAAATATTTTTTGGGTGCACAACAATGTGCGCACACTGCGCCTCTGATTACCACACGAGGAGAGTAGGAAAAAGGCAGGTAACTCGAGATTGTGATATGCCCAAAATATTAAATGCTACCTACATATATAAGAGTATTCGCTTATAATGTAAATGGTTGTGAAGTGTGTGTGATTGTGAAACATAAGAAGACGAACAAATGGGAATGACGCGATACTCCTCATCTCTCGACTACTGTTGCTCTATCGTCTCAACTAGCTTATTATGTGATCATCATATTATTTATACTTTTTCGTGTGGCATTTTCTACGCGTCGCGCTGTTGTTGTTTGCTTTGCAAGAAGACCCTCCATTTAGTGAGCTAAATGGCTCATAAGTCCTTTTGTCCTCGCATCATCTTCTTCACTTGCCAGTCTTCCCTTGGCGAATGCTCTTTTCATTTCGAATGCCTTACTTGGTTTTCCTCTCGCACACACACAGACACAACAACACAAGAAGAGGAAGGCCCATATGGCCATTGAAAAGTTTTTGGCTACCTCAGGAGCTTGCGAGGATGGATAAGTATTAATAATATGCATAAGCCAAAAAGCTTTCTTCATTGTTGATGTTTTTGTGTGTTTATCCTCCTGATGGGTATTATATGCATGATGACTTCATAGAATCCCTCTCGTCTCCACGAAAAGGAAAGATGAAAAGGCGAGATGTGCCAAGTTGGTCGAAAAGGGAAAGAGAGAGAGAAGGTTTTATAAGAATGGGAGAAAGAGATGGAAGGAATTAAAGAGACGTCTTCTTTTTTCTCTTTTGCCTTTAAATGGGCTGCTTGACAATGAGCTATGATTAATATGTTTGGGAAGCCACTCATGACAATTTGGACAATGGATACTTTTATTCCGCAGGGCATCGCACACCTTGGGTAGACCACCCTAAAATTCTCCCAGCCCATTTTCTCGACGGCGAGACAAGAGAGGAAAGACGCAACTGAACCTTACCTACGAGACGAGATGTGTACTGTGAATCGAATGTGCTGCAAACACGAAAGAGGCGAGCACCAGGGGAAAATATGTGGTGAGCTGTATGGGATTGTAGGAGATGGGACGTCCTTCCCAATTAGTGTTAATTTCAAATGAGCACTGCCTCATGACTTAATCGCACAAGCTTAGGGAATTATAACCTTTATATTTGTTTTAAAAATACGTCATATATGAGACTACCAAGCAGCTAAATAATGTGATTATAAAAAATCGACACAATTCTGCGAACTTGAACGTTGTAAAAAATATCAACAATGCTATTTTACGTACGAAAGAAGTATGTATAACCATGATGTAGTGCTAGTCATTTGGAATATATATAATGAATTTTCAACTCAAAACTGGATCTTATAATAAATAGAAACACTTATACAAATTCTAACATGACATATCGTTAGTGTTTTTCTATAGTCGTTCTATTTCTTTAGTTAACCCATTCAGATAATAATGCGTCAGTTCCAGCTTTTCATAAAGTTTCAATTGCGTCTGCATGGTCTCAATAGCGAATACGCCACAAAAGTTTCTTCTGTCCTCTACACATAAACACAATAGATGCCATTTCTGAGGCGACCAACAGTCTAGCACGGTCATTTTCAACACCATTGTCAAGTGGAAATAAGCTGAGAAAACACTTGTGTAAATCCGAAAAGTTCATTTCATTGTGTTTGTGAATGAGGTGTAAAAGGTTGAACTAGAAGCTGAAAAATCATTAAGCATTTTGTGTGCCACACAATCAGCTCTAAAGGGAATAAATAGTGAAGAAACGTTGTATTCGTATTTTCTTTGGGGCTTTCAAACGGTTTTCGATTATTACATTTGGTAACACTTGTGAAAAATTACTGAGGTATTTCTTTCGCTCGGTACTTGAACTTGTACCCGGACAAAGAATGGCGGAAATCTTGTGTATAAGGCATCACGGCATTTTTAATTGACGGAATTTTTCTGACAAATTGTATCTTGGTGATTTTGAATTTATTCTTTATTACGCACAACTGACACGCACGAAGTGAGTAGCGAAGTAGTGTAAAATTAAGGTGAAAGGGTGTTGATGAATGAAAACGAAATTAGCAAATTGCAGATCAAGTCAAGCAATTCCGAATGACATGACATACGAATTGCAAGAATTTTGCAATCCACCTTTTTTCAAAAAGAGTCTCCGACAATCTTCCATACTCCACAACAACTTACCAACCTACACGACTCAACAGCGAGATTCCTCCCCCATACCAACTTCATTCAAGTTGCCGAGACCGAAATGGTTAGTGTTGTCACACTCAAAGCGGGAGCAACTTGCTTGATATGTTGTTTTCGCTACAATTGTTTCTTACGATGCATACCTGATCAGCATAATATCGTGCCTTTTTTCTGCAATTCTTTTCGTACGCAACCGCTACATTCTAATCTAGCATGCCACGTCAATTGTGTTACTCCGATTGATGTTGGACGTATATATGGTAAACACGGCTTGTTTTATTTTGGCGCAGTAGTTAGTTACTTGAAGGTAGTTGTGTGTGAGTGTGATCCTCAAGGTGTCAAAACGTATTGAGCAGACATGCAAGCGTGACTTGACATGATACCACATTACAACAACGATGTAGAGGCACACACGAATTTAAACGAATATTAAAATGCAGTTTTGTGCGCATTACAGGAGAGAAGGACAGAAAGGCAATCTCTCTCCGCTCATGATGATGATGACGTTGATGCTGTGATGGACATTGAGAAAAAAGTAGCAGACAGATAAACGTCAACATTTTGAACGGCCAACTGAAAGACGACTGAAAAGGAGTAAACGAGTTGTACCGGTTCATTTAATCACTTCTTCGCCCCATGGCGTCTTTGTATTTTATATGGTTAATTTCGAGAAAATTTGTTTGACAAACTGAATAATGCCCAAAATGTGTTCTGCTTCGTCTTCGTCTAATTTTTAGCAAGTCTCAAACCCCCATTACATGTAGTAAACGAAGAGAGAAACAGATTTTCAGTCAACCTTTTTAATAGCTTTGTCTCAATCTTTCTCTCTCGTTTCGTGTGTGTGTAGACTATCATTTACACATCATTCACGAACTGCGTACGGTTGACCATGTAATAACGTTTGGCTCATCATCAGCGAGGCAAACAGATTTATTTGAGGTTGATTTGTTGCAAATAAGGACATGCATGCAGAGCTACTACCACTCTGTGTCGTGCATCCCAAAGGGAAAAAAATACGAAGGAGAGAAAAATAACATCAAAATTGTGACTTGACGATGATGAGTTAATACAGAGGCTTTCGTTGTGCATGTTCGTTGACATGAGCATGTCCCCTCAAGCTTTTTTTCGATGCACTTTAAGAGTTTGTTATGGGTTTTGATAATATTATATTATATAGTTGCTCTCACATTTATCTTTTGGTTCATGCAACTCAAATGAGCATGTAGTTATTTAGAAAAAAATCCCAACATGTTTGCACACTAAACGGCTACTAATAATGATGCAAAAATGCTTGTTCACATCTTCATAACGTGTCAGTTGTATACTCCTACCGAGAGCAATATTTTTTTCGTTTTCTGTGAAAATGCTTAGAAATCGGAGAAGAATTTGAACGGAATTTTTTATGCATTTTCTCCCCATTATGTGAGTCAAATTAAAAAAGTTTAATCATATTTAAGAAGCCCGTTCTTTGGGATGATTGTCACGTAGTAATAAAAAGGAGGTAGCCTTTGTGCACGACGAACGTGGAGGAATGCTCATGTGTGGAGGAGTACAACGCATAATGAGAGAAAGGAGCTCTGGCTAGAATGAGATATGTTGACTTTTTGCGTGGTTTGCGGAACATACAACACGGAAAGCGGATAGATGATGGGGAGTTGTACATCTTTTTCACACAATCCCACCTCCCTTCAACTTTATCAAGCTTTGTGCAAATGGTTGAGAGTTTACGGGGGATTTGATACAGGTTGCAGATTTATGCATTGTGCCAAACTGCGGTGTGCGCCTCACCACACGGACTAAGTGAGAGCGGCTGAAAATGAAAGGAAATATATGATCTTGTTGCTTCCATCTGACAGACGGAATCAAGTATGCAAAGGATTCCTCCTTGTTTTACCTTTGTCAAAGCAAATTCCCCGTCTCGAAAGTAATCAACTCGAGGAGCAAGAGGTGGTGGATACGATGAGCACCGTGTTCATTTCCCATTTTGTCAGACAAGCCACACGGACGGCTCACAGGCACAGGTAGACATTTATAAAATAGTCATGGAGGAAGGCAGAGAGAGAGATATGCTCACTGCGAAAGATAATCATCGTTTTGTGAAGGATGCCAAAAAAGAGAGAATATGCCCATGTGCGTATATGGCAGGAAAAGTAGATGAGAGACAAGGAAAACACATAGCCCTCTCGTGTACTAAGTATAATAAATGAGTTGATTTTTTATTGCTGTACACATACAATGGATAATTAATACTGCTAAAGAACGTAAATCACAATGCTCATCATTGACAGCGCGGACTTTGAGATAGCATCACATACACTGAATTGATGTACGGATGTTTTGTATAGATGGATGCCCTTTTACGTACGCTGTCGTCCTGTATTCTCCGTCTTCCTTTCTCTTCAAGAGAAATACACGTCGACAATATTACATACATAAGGTTGAGGTTCTCAATTCACATCTATACAGAGTTGTAGTAGTAGCAATAATCTTTTCTGATTTCCCTCACATGCTTCTTTTTTGTATGTGTTGTGGTTTTATGTGTGTGTGTACTGCGTATCTAAACATATACTTGATTAAATTACATCCGATATAATCTAGGTATATATTTTTATATACTGGTACTGTGGATATTGTGTAATAATTCGTTACGAATAATAATAATTTTTTTGCTTTCTTTTTCCTCTCTTTGTGTGAAGAACGTATATCCTATAGTTTTTTTTTCTTCCCCTCTCTTCACGGAGGGATCGCTCTTCGCAGCTTTGTTGAGATATGCCCACTCCAAAAAATTGTATTGCTTGGGATGAGGTCTCCTTTTGTCAATCGGAGAAGTCGTGACGAAGGAGAGGGATGATGATGATGGCTGGTGATGATGATGAATAGAGAGGAAAATGAAGATGAGCTCATTGGTGATGAGAATTATGATGATGACCAGCGAAAAAACACACTTCTCTCTCTCTCTCTTTCTATTTTCACAATCACTTTTTATATAGATATATATCCAAACACACAAACATTGTACACGTTCTCCTCTTTTTTTAAATAGAAAAAGAAATGACGAGCAACACTTTTGCTTTTTTCTTCATTCACAGTCACTCACAATATTATTATCTTCCCTCTTATTAGGCGCGACGCAAGTGTATGTGTTTTGTGTGTAATATATCATAATTAAGGACGTAAATTACCTATATAGACTGCCTATACCCTTCCTTCTTTTACCTAAGATCCTTAGCTATCTGTGTTATATTCTCACTGTATTTATTTATTCTGATACATTTGTGATGATGTGTAGAGACTACGGATTGTCAGCAGTGGAGGAGTGGTAAGCGGCGGGATGAGGGAGGGGGTAAAGTCCTCTGTAAATCGCCTCGGAATGTGCGGATCTGCTGAGTGGACTAAAGGCAGAACCAGGTAAACTGCTTGGGTGATGATTGCTGGCGGCATGATGATGAAGTTGTTGCAAGTGATGAGGGTGGTGGTGGCTATTCCTCAGGTGAGGATTATGGAGGAACGCTGCTGCGGCGGCTGCCGCCGCCGCTGCCGCAGCCGATCCTGGAGGTCCTCCTGGATGACTACCAATGCTACTCCCACTACTACTGCTACTACTGTGATGGGAATGATGATTATTGTGGTGATTGTGATGGTGATGATGATGATGACTGCCGGAGTCACCGCCACCTGAGTCACTCGCCAAATCCGCTACCGACCAGATTCGAGGCTTTTGAATAGGTGTCGATGACGCTCCCTCTTTGCTCACATCACTACAGCTTGACTCCGTAGGTGAGGACTTCCCGTGGACATGATGACTGTTTGTACTGCTGCTCAACCTCTCGTTATCTAAAAAAAATCCACACAAAAATATGTTCCTTATTAGAAAAACTATATTACACCCGTTTTTTTCTCTCTCTCTACGAGCGTCGTAATTTTTTGGTGCAATTATATCTCGCTATGAATCCAACTCTCTGTGAACATTCGTACATACATTTATAGCTTTCGCGTGGAATACAAAATGCTTCATTTGTCACTTTCCTACATACCGTCTCCTCTCTCCTTTCTCGACACGCAAACAA
>JAHZMW010003554.1:0-11783 GCA_027743745.1 Alloscopus bannaensis | reverse complement strand
CTTTTGTTAACGGTCACCCAAAACGTTTGGCGCTGGTGATGATCATGATGATGATTTTCTATGATTGCCGTATTCAACCCCCTGAATGGAATATGTGATTTACATTGCGAATGGTTTGCTGAGGTGCGGAAATGAGATTTTTATTTGACATTGTCAGCAGATTTGTAATTAACACCTTACCGCCTTCGTTATTTTGCATCCATCATGAGGTTGTGTGGGCCTATAAAACTGGCGGATTACAAAAATTAAAAAACGTTTTTTTAATCTGAAAACGCTCGTATTTTTATTTGCTTTGGTGCTTGGTTGACCGTGCCTGGAATTGCACTTCTTGGGGAGTTGGTGTCAGTGCTACTTGTTCTGCGGAAGAATTGGGTGTCACGACTTCTTCCAATTAATGAGCCATCTTAAACAACTCCATGTAAATGTTTTGTTGGCATTCAATTTTCATTTACACTGGGCTTTATAAACCGTAGAATTTCTCGAATCTTGTATTGATTATGACTATATGGGTTCAAAATACGGATGCTTGTTTGTAAAATTAAAATTTACCATGATGCACATTTGTGAATATCCATATTGAATTCTCCAATTTGTAGATAATAACGCTCCAGCTCTCCGAAATGCTTAGGGCGATATGAGTCACCCCTGAAGCTGCTCCAGTAATATTTACAAGTAGTTACCACTCATGAAAAAGAAACGATCGTGCAAATTACATGGTAATCTACACTGTCCAGTCAACATCCTGATGATTTAATGGATTCCTATAATTTAACCAACAAAATTACAAAAGATATTTGTACGTGCGCATGAAATGTTTACTGCTGGAAGCAAAACTTTTCCTATTCTGCAAAACTAACGCAGAATGCAGATTGACGCTTTGTGAGTAATGCAACACGCAAATTTCAGATGCCATAATAAAATACTGCTCCAGAGTTTACTCTGAACTTTGGCAAATCTCAACACAATTTGTGAGGAAAATCCACTTTGTCGGACTCTTCAGTGTGGGAAGCGACATTTATAAAACTCATCATGCTCCCCCATAAACAAATAAATGCATCTAGGTATTTCCACGGGTATTGAGCAATCATGAAAGTGCCTCTGAGAACTTGACTTAATATTACTGATCGTATATAATGGTGTCGTGGGAATGAGCAACTGATAATATTATGTAGAAGTCGACTGCGTATAGGGATTTTTAAGCTAATATGTACATATATCTTTCCGTATAAGTATGTACGTGCCTAATAGATTCCGTTCTCAGGCCAAGAAAAAACCTGTTTTCTCCTACAATAATGCGTCAGTGTCAGAGTCCGCGTTACTATCGCATGAACTTCGTCCAGCAAAGACACCAAAAAAGTGAATCACTTTTCTAAAATACATAAACCTATAAGAAAAATATAGATTTTACAGTGTCTATATTGCCGAACCAGCTCAACTACAACTTGCCATGATTTTGTTGTAATATTATATTGTGATAACCTCGTGTAATGTTGACAAATAATTTTTTCGACTTCGCTAGGCTTGAGAAATGTTAAACAGTGTGCAAAAAATAAATAGTTTTTGATCATGAATGGTCTTCAAATGGACGAAATATACAAGTACACTTTGGCAACTCACGACTGTCAAAGTTTGTGAAATTATATACTAAAACATCACTCGAATTGCATTTGACATGATACTGGTCGCAGGAAAAGGTCAAATTGTGGCTGGCATATTTGCAGCCGTCCTGGCCACATTTGGTGCGGTGATGCTTGCCCTGTGGCCAACCTTTCTTGACAAAATGCTCAGTTCGGTGAGTGCATATTTTAACAAAAGAATTTTAGCATTCCGGTTTGACGTGTTCGGTGCTCAATCTTGCAACAGAATTTAATCCAGCTTGATCTCTATTACCCTTGCATGTTGCAGGCATTGACATTGTCGCCTGATTCTTTAACATTCCAATTCTGGAGAGAGCCACCGATTCCGGTGTACGTTGAAGTGTATCTCTTCAACTGGACGAATCCGGAAGATTTTGGGGATGAGGATGAGGCCGTGTCTAAACCAAAGTTGGTCGAGTTGGGACCCTACGTATTCCGGTAATGAAATGCATATAACATAAATTAATGCATGCATACGCATTTGTTGCTTTGTTAGAAATGTATTTCTAACAAAATCACAGTATTTAGAAACCTCCGATTTTTTTCAATTCAGGACTCAGCAAGAGATTTTGGTGAAGGAATGGGTCACTTCCAACAATACGCTGACGTTCCGGCGTCGATTCACATTCTTCTTTGAGCCAGAGTTATCCAAGGGAAATCTGGAGGATGTTGTGACAACCGTTAACGTTCCAGCAGTGGTAAGAAAACAATTATAGAAAAAGTATCATTAATATAAATAAATTATAAGAATGCATAAAATATTTTTATTCCATATTCTTTCAGGTCGCAACACACTTTCTCCACAGAGCCAAGTTCGAGATTAAATTGATGCTCGAAACGCTGCTGCGGACAACAGGAACCAAGCTTCACGTCACCCGAACAGCTCGCGAGATTCTTGTAGATGGCTACACCGATCCTCTCATTCGTTTGGCGGCGATGATTCCCTCAGCCGTGGTCCCTGGTCATCTTCGCCATGACAGATTCGGATATCTTTATATCGTACGAAAAAAGTAGAAAAACTTTTCGGTTTCAAACCACAAAACTATAGCTATTAATTTTGTTACAGATTAATCGAACCACATTTTTTGACGGCGTCATCAACATGTTCACCGGTGGCGATGATTTCCGTCAATTCGGAGAAGTGGGCGCGTGGAACTACAAGGACCACACGGTTTACAAGGACAACTGCGGCGAGCTGAAGGGCTCCGCGGCAGGCTTCCTTCCACCGAATTTGGAAGACGTTGAAAACATTTCGGTATTTGTTCCATGGATTTGTCGCTCCCTCACGCTTACTGCTTTGGGTGTTGCGCCGTCGGAAGTTGAGGCTCGAAACGCTGCGGAAAATGCGGAGGGCAAGCGGTACATTTTGGATGAGACAATTTTCGATAATACAACGACGAGACCGGATAACTGGTGCTATTGTCCGGAAGGAAGTGGGTGTCCTCCGAATGGAGTTTTTGATGTCTCCACATGCCAGTAAGCAACATTGGTCCAATTTTTTGCTTCAAAATGTTGAAACAGTGTAATTATTTCATGTTTTTGTTATTTATAGGTTTGGAGCACCGGCCTTCCTGTCATTGCCCCACTTTTACCTCGCAGACCCGTCCTACCGTCAAGCCGTTGATGGGATGAAGCCAAACGCCAGTATTCACCAAAGCTACATTGACGTCATACCGGTGAGTCATGAAATTCTCAGCGTACTCAAAAGCTGCTTATTATTGTGGAATACTATGCAAAAAATTGTTTTGAACAGAGATTTGGAGTACCTCTCCAACTCCAAGTTGCGATCCAAGCCAATATCTTGATAGAACCTCAACGTGCATTCGAGTAAAGAAAACAATTTTTACGACTTTGAGAATTGAATTGTTTTCAATTTTTGCAATTCTCATGTTAGTATGATTTTTTTATAATAGTTTCCTAAATGGAGTTCCCAAAACTTACTTCCCATGCCTTTGGGTTAGAGCGGCCGCCGGCATTCCAACTCAAGTCAAACCACTGGTTCTCCTAATGAGTTGGGCGCCTACCATTGGATACGTGGTGTTTGCAGTGATTCTCTGCACAGGACTGGTAATCTTTGGGGTGCTCGCTTTGCGCCGGTTTACGCAAATGTGTAAACGCAGGGACGTGGATGATGATGTCCTAACGCCGTCGTGACAACTGACAATGAAATATTTAAAACTCCGAACATCATTCCAAAACGCATGAAACATACAAGTCAATTTTGTTGCTGCTCAATGTACTTCGCAAGCCTCCTGCTTTTATTAACTGTATTAACTTCATTTGTACAAAAGTAAAACAATGATATTTAAAAAGAGGATAACAAAAGTTGTAAGGCACAGCAATTGTCTGATTTCTCTTGCACTTGAAAGTAGAAAATTACAACTAAAAACTAAACATGCAAAATTGTACATAAATAGAAACACGGAATTTAAGGAAAGTTGAGTGAAGTTCCATTATGAAATAGCGAGTATACATGCGATTGCGTTGTCGATAAAAGTATGGCGTTATAAAAACTTGAAACAAAACATTGAACAACAAGTGACAAGACGATGGTGTGATACCTCCAAGATCTCATCTATGAAAATAGTCATCTACAAAGAAGCGTCATATTTCGTGGGAAATGCAGCCCCATTGTCCTCGCAGTGTGCAGGCAATTCAGTCTCAGCGTTCGAAAACTCTTCGGAAATTCCTCCAGCTTCCGAGTTGGCAAGAACAAGTTGCGGCGATCGTTGTAAGGGATTGTCTAGGCATTGGGGATAATTAGGCCTTGATGCATCTGGAGTGAACCAACCACTGAGGGCCTTGAGTACAAATTCTGCGGTCTATAAAATTTCACGGAGTTGTAAGTCAACAAATTCTGAATAAACTGAACATAACTAGAAAAAGGTGCACATTTTTTACCTCTCTCAGTTCAGATTCCGGGGCAATTGAATTCCGACGAAGTACTGTCCACAGTTTTGGCTTGTGTTTCCCAAGGATTTCAGTTCTCACTTTGACAGAATTAAGAGACAAATACGCAAACAATCGGAGGGCTCTCGCTTTAATCGAAGGATTTGTGTGAGACATCAGTCTCCATAGTTCACTGTGCTCATTATTCCCTCTATCATTGTTGTCTAGAACAATGAACAATAACAATACACATCAACACAAACAAATCTATACCATTTCACCATTACTAACGACGAAACAAGTCTTACCAAACACAATCTTCTCCACAATACTTGCAGTCGGAGATACACGCATGGTGTGGCACAGGACTGCAACGGTGTTCGCGGTCAACTCGGAACGAACCCGATCCAACTTGAGGAAGAGCTGTATCAAAGTGTGGGCTTTCAGAATGTACACGCTGTCGCAAAACTGGGTGACGAAATCCTCATCTTCTAGCAGCAAGCATACAATCTGAAAACGGAGCAGAATTTCATCATAACATTTTCGAAATAGTCAATGGTGAAAGGTTGTAGATTTTTCCTTAACATTTAAGAACGTACGAGCATCACGCATTTTTCCAACGCTTCCAAATCTTCACTTGTCAAAATCCCCGGAATCTGATCCAAATGAAGCGAGCCATGCTTTGCAACCCTCCGGTGAACTATGAGTTGACACGCGTAGAGCAAATTGGGAAGAACCTTGGCCTCGAAATACAAAGTTTGAAGGGAACCAACTAATCCTGGTTCCGTTTCATGAATTGAGTCATCAAATGTAAATGGGAAGGAGAATAGCTTGGCAATGTGCTCTACAACTTCAGGCTCAGTTCCCTGGTGGCCCAACAACGAGACCCAAAACACCAAAATCTCTTTGTCGCACAAGGAACGAGGGCATTCCAGAGTTTGCTATTTATAAAAATAATGAAATATCAAACTAATTGGTGACACAAGTGAAATACATTTTAAAAATGTTTTCATGTACCTTCATGAGATCTAAAATCTTCGGAATCCACTCCAAACTATCGAAAGCCTTGTCCTCCGAACCAAAGCTGTCCACTGTGAGCAAAGCCCCACTTTTCCACACAACAGATCCCAAACTCTGCGACAACATTGGATTACAGGAAACATGAGTTGAAGTCGACAACTCCTGCGAGCCGCCCTCGCGTTTTTCACAACTCGCCATCACAATCGTGCTGCATTCACAACTATCACTCGCAGAATCCTCCCCACCGTCAAATTCCGAGCTGGAGGTCATCGTCTCACAAGATGAAGTACTGTCTCCTTCGACTTCTCTGCTAACTTCTTGAATAGTCCGCTGATTTGACGGCGGCAATGACGAAGGTTGCCCTATGGCACTCGCTTGATTACTTTCACCAAGTGTCTGACAGTGTAACATTTGCCGCAACGTTTCCACATCACAATTTGAAGATGGGTCTGAAACCGGCGCAGTTTTCGATGAGCTCGCTGCCTCATCTGGAGTCCCTGCTTGTTTAATTGTTTTCGCCGAACCCCCGTTGCTTCTTTGACCGCTTTTAACTCCAGCGGCCAACGCGGAAACGTGCTTCTTTCCTTTGACGGCTTTAGCTTTTGGGCGATCAAGGCTCCACGGTGTCATTCCAACTTGGAGCAATAGTCTCTGCTTCTCCTTCTCCAGCTCTTGTGCTGGGCTCAGAACTCTTGTTAAAGAAAACTGTTGAACTGGACCGGTAACCGGATCAACTCGAACTCCCTTCCGGACGTAAGGGTGAGTTAGCAGGGCAGGCCACGTGAGTCGCGTTTGTGGATTTTTCTCCAGCAAGCCCTACTCATAAAGATGACAATATACATTATAGTAGGAATAAGAAATTAACCATAGTTATTTATTGCTCTAAAAACAAATCTTACCCGGAGAAAATAGAAGCGTTCTCCAGTGATGTAGGCTGGCCATGTAATATTATGCTTCAGAATTTTATCCATTAGGATTTTCAGTGAAGTCGTGAAAAATGGAGGCGTGCCCACAATCAGTTCATACAAAATGCAGCCCAACGCCCTGAAAAATATTCGAAAGAAGAATGATTGCAGTCAAATTATCAGAAACAACTAGCAATTATTAGTCATCATTGAATATTTTCAAAACTTTAATTTCTCTTTACCACAAGCAAGCAATCTTTTCCACGTCTTTTGGCTGAAGGCGTCCCTCTCGAGCTAGTACCTTGGATAAGTCCTCCTTCGCCAGTTCTGTGACGACGATGACCTTCAAGAAATAAGAAACTAGTACATTGTCTACTAACAACTATTCAAACCGTTAATAGGATTTTTAATTACAGCGTCCTCCGTTTGAAACCAGTCGAGCATCTGGACAATGTTCGGGTGGTACAAATTCATCTGAATCTCACACTCTTGCAGCAGCCCACGGATTTCTTGTTCGGAATGGCCTCCAACGCCCTATTCAACGAAAATGGAAAATAACGTTAAATTTTAAGCCCCATTTAATTTAATTTAGGAATAGAAGCACTTAACCTATATTTAAGTAATCGTTTACTCTACCTTGCTAATCTTCTTGAGAGCCACATACTCATTAGTGGATAGGTTCCTCCCTCGAAACACTTTCCCAAAAGAGCCTGATCCAATCGCTTCAATTTCTTCGTACTGCGCCACCATCTTTACGCCGATCTTTGACCCGGAAATATACCATTTAAAATATTAACAAAACCTAGTAACTTACTCGTCGGAGATTTACTTCTCACTCATTTTTATTTCTTACCTATTTGACCGGGAATCGGGAGAGCGACTCATCAGTTTTCAAGCTGTCACTTTATTCTTCCCCTGTCACCACTTCACACTTAAAGGTTGACAGTCAACCTGAAATCAAAATTCCATGTTATCACCACAAAAAAAAACTAAGTTTCTGGACAGAGTCTGAATTGTGTCAAAACTTATTTTGGACTGAATGACTGACGCGATGAAATTCCGAGAGAAACAACAACTTTTTGTTCACTTTGAGCACGAGGTCCGCCTCGCCGACAACGGGGCAAATAAAGACAACATCTACTCGACGTGAACAAAGGCAGGACGCTCATGAAATTAGCTTCCATAATTCAAGGCCATCAGTAAGAAAAGAAATATTTCTTGTTCTAATTCTTATGTATGACAACGTTTTTTTTTGTCTACCAAAATATGATCGTATAAAAAATGTGCGAAATCTCGCTGACAAATATAAATGATCTATGTATATTTGAATAGTACAATACTCACCACCTCACTTCAATATATTCCAGAAGAAGCTGACATGGTTGGATGACGAGCTAATTACAATTCAAATCACGTTTATTAGGAATAAATGGCAACACTGAAGTTTATATATACACTGCGATGAACAATTACAACACACCCGTAATAAATTGCAAGGTACAGCCATTTATCTTATAAAAAACGCCCTTGTTTGTTAACTAACAAATATAATTTATCTATTTGAAATATTGTTTTTCATGGTTTCACCTAAAGCTGGAGTTGCTTCATCCTAAAAATTTGGAAGGTCTTTAAGACAACACAACTTCAAAATTATTACTTGCTTCAAGATTAAACCTCTGTGATATCATATCATTGTTTTGCATAATCAATGCCAGATATTTATTTTAATAACCTATTTTATATAAAATTCCAAATTTGTTTAAATAAATGTTGATCACAGTGTTTGCATAGTCGTGATATGTACGACTGGAATTGCTTGACGCAGGAAAAGTACAAAATTTTTCATTCCAGTAAATGATCTCTTGTTTCGCACTTCAAACTTGTAAATTATCTGTAGTCAATGCAACATTATATCTGGAATCGATATGAGAGAACCTGACCTACGTAATCACTGAATCCGCTATTGATTGATCTGTATTGACAGGAGTAGAAGACGTCTCTGCTTTTTATTTTACAAAACAATTTATTGCTTTCAGTTTTAATTTTTCCACTTTTGTGGCCACACAGAAACGCAAAATGCCATTTTTACAACCCTCATCATTTCACGCAAATTTTCTGCACTATTTCAGACTCATTACATGGCTTTTGTTGACACCGGTCGCTACCTTGGCTTTTTGGACACAATGCCTCGTCATCGTCTTTCCACTGATTACAGCTCGAAAAGTAATTGAGCTACTAGTTCGTCACCAGGATGACACCATTTCCTCAATCCTGAGCCCAAGTTCTACCTTCGTGGCAGCAGACTTTGACTCGTGGACCACCCGACCAACTTTGTCACTAGCTGTGCTCGCCCGTTTAGAGGGAGAAATCGGGCTGAGTGAATGGCAACAAGTCATGCTTCGTGTGGTCGAGAAGAGGGACTCCACGACAAACGAGTTGGCGTACCCCGAACTCCAACAATACGTGATGAGGCGAAGGGGCTACCTCTTCTTCAATTGGGATCCGAACTTCGACATTGCAAACCATGTGAAATACTACTCGTCTCCAGATGTCCACGAAACCACACAAGTGGACGAGGACAAACTCATGGAAATCTGGGCGGAGGTCACCCATCGACCTTTTCACAGCGAGAGGAGTCCTTGGGATATACTCATCATATGCAACTACGTTCCGAACTCCGGGAAGGAAGTTGAGAAGCAAACTGTCATGATTTGGCGCTTCCATCACTGCCTCGCCGATGGACTCTCCCTGATTCGACTCGCGTCTGAAGCCAGTGACGCCGGGGTTGAAGTTCTGGAAAAGCGCTTATCTCAGCACCAACTGCCACCATGGTTTCAATTGGGGTTGGTCTTAAAAGGTTTTATTTTTGGACCCAGTGCCTTAGTATGGGATTGGGTTTGGTTGGCATAGACTCCGCCAATGAGCTCCATAGCGAAACTAAACGACAATCGGGTGGAGGCCGTTTGCACATCGTGTCTGATATGATGTATGTTTCCAATGTGAAGACTGCAAAGAACCGGCATGGAGTCTCCTTCTTCGCTGTTCTCGTCGCAGGGCTGAGTGGAGGAATCCGGAATTTTATGATCAAAAACCACCTGCCCCTCCCTGAAGGTCCTTTTAAAGTGGCGTACCCCATAATTTGCCCGGGGGGCTCGAAGCGGTTGACCAATCAGTTTTGTCTAGCACAATCAGGCTCCCGGTGGACACCGAAGAGAGGAGTGGTAGACTTCAGATTTGTCATGAGCGTCTGACGGAGTTACGAAAAGGAGGACTGATTCCGGTTGCGTACCTTGTGGTCAGGATTGCTGGGATTGTGCCTTTTCCTTGGTTGACGTCATTGGCAATTGCGATGTATCAAGAATCAAGTATTATGCTTTCAGAATTGATTGTTGGCGGTGGAGAAAATGGCATCTTAAAAGTTGCCAATGGGGCTGTGTCTTTGAAGGATTTGGGATCAAGTTTTGGCTTGGGACCTAGTTACTTAGGTAAATATTTTCAGTCCAAATAAATAGTCTCCCGGACTATTACCAGGATTATAAATATATTGATTTTTTTAAATGTACTTTCAAGCAGGGCATTTTTGTTGATTGTAGGAATTGGCTGCAATGTGATCACTTGCAATGATAAGCTCAGGCTCACTTTAACACTGGACCAGGGAACGTTTCCATCTAGAGAGATGGGGAAGCAGTTACTTGAGCTAATATTTACTGAGGTGGAGAAACTCGGAGATTGGAGTATGAGTTAGTTTTACATTCACAAGACCTGCTATTTGTTTAAATGAAAGCTAGGCATTTTTCTCTCTGTCATCGAAAAGCAATATTGTTGGCTGATTTGTATTATTGCAAAAATGTACTACTACTACGAATGAAATGAATGCATAATTTACCGGAACTAAATTCTGAATTTACTCCATTTTTTCATTTCCTCATCCTAAATATGATTGTGCAAGCAGATAATTTTTACTTCAAAGATTGGCACACATTCACACACTGACGTTATGGTTCGATTGTATTGCAGCAATCGTCGGCAAAATCTGCTTTGTGAAGCGTAAATAGCTATAGTTGTAGCAGGAGTTAAACGAATACCACTTCGTGAAATCCTCGTCCAGGCACGTGAACAAAGCTTGGCCGTCTACCGGCTAGGGAGAATATCGAATCAAATCATGTATCGCAATTATTATGATCGAGTCACGGTGTAAAAAACAAATTTTCGCAAATGTGGCCATCCATGTTCGCATTTTAAAAAATTACCAATCACAATTCCAACTTTCAGGTCAGTTTACCTTTCTGTTCCAACTGAAGCAAACACGCGTACAATGTCACCATTACGGACATCTTCATTACGCGGAATCTCTCTCCACTATTTCAGACTCGTTGCATGGTTTTTGTTGACTCCAGTCGCCACCTTGGTTTTCTGGACACTCTGCCTCGTCATTGCACTTCCGCTGTTTATAGCTCGGAAAACCATTGAGCTACTGGTGCGTCACCAGGATGACACAATTTCCTCAATTCTGAGCCCAACTTCAACTTTCGCGGCACCAGACTTTGACTCGTGGACCACTCGACCTAATTCGTCACTAGCCGTGCTCGCCCGTTTTGAGGGAGACCTCGGACTTCGAGAATGGAGACAAGTTTGCCTTCGTGTAGTCGAGAAGAGGGACTCCAACACAAACGAGCTGGCGTACCCCGAACTACAACAATGCGTTGTAAAGCGGTGGGGCTACCTCTTCTTCAAATGGGATTCAGCCTTCGACATTGCAAACCATGTGAAATACTATTCCTCTCCAGATGCCCACGAAACCACACAAGTGGACGAGGACAAGCTCATGGAAATCTGGGCGGAGGTCACCCACCGACCTTTTAACACCAAAAGAAGTCCTTGGGATATACTCATTATTCGCAACTACGTTCTGCAATCAGAGACGAAAGCTGGAAGCCAACAACAATCTGTTGTGATTTTTCGGTTCCATCACTGTCTCGGCGATGGACTCTCTCTGATTCGACTCGGCTGTGAGGCAAGTGACGCCGGGGTTGAAGTTCTTGACAAGCGCTTAGCTCAGTACCAACTGCCACGATGGTTTGAATTCGGGCTTATCCTCAAAGGTTTAATTTTGGGTCCTGGTGCCGTACTTTGGGACACGGTTTTCGTCGGCTTAGACACCGACAATGAGCTCCATAGCGAAACCAAGCGACAATCGGGTGGAGGCGGTCTTCACATCGTGTCTGGCGTACTTGACGTTTGCAAAGTGAAGCAAGCGAAGAACCGGCATGGAGTATCCTTCTTCGCTGTTCTCCTCGCAGGGCTGAGTGGAGGAATTCGGAATTTTATGACG